>JAQFZT010000098.1:0-42950 GCA_034696325.1 Camisiidae sp. | reverse complement strand
TATAAAAGTTGATAACTACACTTCGAAATGTCTAAATTCAGAATGTATAAACCCTATTTTACCACCCCAACAGTCAAATAATGAAGTACTAAAATACCCATAAATTTCAATCAAAAGAAATATCAGTTCAAGTCATGTTAACATAAATAAACAAGGATAACTCAGCTATATCTACTCGTAATGTATCATGATGAAACTAATTAAATGGATTCATTTCATTCAATTTCTTTTGGTTTTAGTTAAGTTTCAAGTTCAAAAATGGTAACTTTCTCAGGAATTAGTAATTTAAGGGATTGAAAACAGCTTTAATACATTATGAACTTAGACATTTTGAATTTAGGCTTTTCAAAAAGGGTCTAAGTTGACAAACTCTTCTTTCAAATTAATTATCTTATTTATATTTCGTTTTATAGCTATTCTTTGAATTCACAACTATTGTTTAAATGTTGGCTTATTTATGATTATTGGTTAATACCAATAAATGTCAGCAAAAGTTCACATTTTATAGTTATAATTTGGAACACCTTTTGTTCAATATAGAGATCTTGTTTGAGTGCATTCGATCTGAAGCTAATTAGAATTATTACGTTTGATATATTTTGGTAAAAATGATTTTTCTGACATTTTACAAGTTTGAAAAAAATTTTGCTTTCCATCATAACAAATATCATTTGAAAGCATCGATTAAAGTAATAAAAAAATTGAGTAAACCAATAATTAAGCAATAGAAATAATGCTATGAAATGATACTATTATTTTGGCACATCATCCTTCAAATACTCGAAAAGTTGAGTTTATTGATCTTTATGAAAGAAAGTCTCCGACGACACACACACACACATACACTGATATAATAGAGAAAACGATTGCTCAACTGTTCAAATGATTAATGGAAGGCAGAGTTGCGAAAAAGCTAAAATGAGATATTTTCGCTGAAAGATGACTGGATTGGAGAAGGCCTCAAAACAATGCTCTTATAAATCTGGCTTAATAACAGCTTCCGAGACTTGATGAAGTCCGTGCACCTCTTCAATGATCTTCAGTGAAACAAATATTCTACTCTTTTCTTATATTTTGAGTTAGGAGTAGATGGTATAGAATGATAGCAAACCTAAACCTAAAAATAGTGAGATGGCATTGCATTGGCTGTAATTTAATACCTAAATTAATGACATTACTCAACCAAAGATGGATAATGAGATTTCTCTAATTTTTACTCTAATACTACTAATGCCACTAATACTAGTTCTATAGTAACTATATATACATACATCGCATCTTCAATAAACTGTATGATAAGTATGTGAACTGAATTTGGGATTTGTATTAATGAAAAATGCTATCAAATAATAGTTACCGAACTTTTATAAAACTGATATAACAAAGTATAAACTGAACCATTAAGTCAACAGTAATCAAGAATTCCAGACCCACGCCCAACACGTAATGAAAGCCACTATCCGTAACGTATCATATTTTGAATGCCAGAGTGTTTCCCTTAACTAAACTCAACTCAACTCATCTGTTTAAATCATTTCCAATATATAATACCAATGACTACAAAGACTCATGAGCTAACATTTCAAAGAAATTGATGTTTGCATAATGTATACACCAATAAAAGAGTATTTTATTTTAGATTTAAGCAAAAGAAAATTTAATTTTGGATTCAATTGTGCAATAAATCGTGGAAATTTCCTCAAGCGTTTCCAGTTATTTGCTTTTTTATTTTATTGATACTTTAATACTGTTTAAGTTATTTATAGAGTTGATGTGTTGTGAGCTTCTGGCAATGCTAGCAATAAATTCTTAAAGAACCAAAACTAAAGTTACAAATGATGCGTCTAATAAGTCAGGTTGGATGTGCTCTATAAAACTCTGCATTTATAACTGTGTGCTACCAATTAAAAAAGTGATGATTAATATACTATTAGAGACGCTTTTTCTCAACTCCGTTTTCATTTAGTTAATACAAATATTGATTTATGTAATCTATAATTTAGGCAAATCTGCAGAAAGGCTTGTATTGAAAATAATTCATTAATAAATCTAATGATTGCTGAAATTCCAGATTAGAGCTGGAACTGAAATTTCCAAAACTATTTGATACTTGAGCTGAGACTCACCCTCAAGTTCAAGTAAAAAGCCATCAGTTTATGTGAGTTTTTGCATTAACTACTTTGTGTGACAGTTCAACCCTGAAAAATGTTTAGTGCACATTAAATTTGAATATTTACTATACCATAAAATTTGCAAAAAAGTATCACTTATAAAATTGAATTATCTATTTCTGAATCAAAGCAAAAAATAGACTTCAAAGTAATAATTAGAAGTCTCGGAAGCAATATTTTGAAGCGTTTTATGAGTTTATGTTTTTATAGTTATCACCTGAAGTAGACCGTACAAAGTGTATAGTGTAGGGAAAGTAGCCTTCAACAAAAGTTTATGCTAAGTTAGATTTTGCGATACAATATATAGAGTATTATATTATCATGCAATAAGTCAATCAGGTTTTATGTATATTATCTCGAGTTAAGCTCAACCGAAAATAGACATTTTAGAGATGACGTGAACTAACACTTGATATGACTTAAGACATTCTATTGAATAATAAAATTCTTTGCCATTATCTTTATGCGGTAACATGACTATAATGCATCTCAACTCATCCTTTATCCTTAAGTATCTCTTTTCCATATAATGATAAAACTGTGCTCTAATGCATAAAACAAGTGTAAAATAATACAGAAAAAAATCTCAGCAAAAACATAGTTGAATTTGTATTATATTTATTATCGGATAATTTTTTCAGATCTTTTGCTCGTAATCGAAGTCTGAATGTGAGGCGTGTTCACAGCATTCATCAAAATATATTTTATAATAATAGACGATTGCTTTTAAACGCATTAAATTTCTTTAGCAAAGCGAACAAAACGTAATGTATTATTCACTTTGAAAAGGAGTATAAAAAAGGTATACTATAAACGATTTTTTCTGTGCAATCAGATATAAAATATCACAGTTTCCAAAAGAGTTTAGTTTAACACTTCTCACGTTCAGCACCTCCTTTGCCTCTTTTGAGTTTCGTTATGAATCATTAGCGCATAGTTTCTATTCGGAAGGAGAGAACAGAATAAAAGACAAGAGAAGAGACTCATAGGAAAAAAGCAAATGCTATAATAATCGTAATTCTGGATAGTAATAGTACAGAAATTTAGTATACAAGTACGTGATAGTCGGAGGCGCCTCTTTTTTAGCAGCGGAATCATTCTAATAAAAATATGCAGCATTGCGAATGTCATTTTACTCACACTATTGTTCTCACTAATCACTGCCCCAAAGCCAGTCTTTTTCTAATGCGGAATATCTGTTCTGTATATTTATCTGCCATTTAGGGACTTGTTTTAATGTTTATTCGATGCGGCCATACGTTCATGAGGTTATTATAAAACTCATTTTCTTATCTTCCCTTTTCCCAGGCTTTATATCATTTCTTCATAAGAGAAGACTCACTCTTTAGCTCTAGAAGTTTGATATGTTCTTCGCAAAAAAGCGAAGAAAACATTTATTCAGACAGTCTTATTGTCATTATTGTCACTCTATTTTCATGTTATAAAAATAGTAATAAAGGCAAGTTTTGACACTTTATTTGGGATTCTTTGCATATCTCGGTTTTCACATTGAGATCAAAGTTCATCAGTTTTGAGCTATTTATAAAATCTGATTTTTGTCAGCATTAAGCGAATCACTTTCAGCTAATTTGACGATAATTTAAGCTTAGGCTAGAATTTTAGCTGTTATGAAAGACGTGCCAAACTATCAGAGAAGGAAATGAATTTGGTATTCATTTTTCGACTGCGGGAGATCAACACTGAGGTGTGAGAAGACTAGTTTAGTTTGGAGTTTTGGGGTGAGTGAAGAACCAAATAGAGTCCAACGATTGTATTGCTTTTGAAAATGCTGCTAATATTGTTAAACCAAAAATATGTTCTCTACAGACAGACAGACAATGAGTAAAATCATAACAAGTACTAAACACGCAAACTAACCACAAATGCTTTTTTGTCAGTGATATAAACCAATTGCTAGTCAGTTAAGAGGTACCAAATGAGCACTTATGAGGCCATATGAACACATATTGAAGCACTTATTGTGAAACACATATGAAACTCATAATTGACGTCTATTTAACGTTTATAGAGGAGAAAGTCTGGTTCAAGCTGTGAAACTGAGTACTGCTTTACATTTTGATAGCATTTGCATTCCATTTACGATTGTAGTCAACGAATATATTTATAGCCAAATAAAGAGGGATGACCTAAATTCTAATGCAATTACAATCTCTTTTGGTGGCATCAAATTATCGGCAATACTTTGAAACTTCTCAAAGTAGTTATTAAAAAACTCCCACCTCTTCCAATCTTTCAAATACTAATTGTCACCACCTTTTAAAGTGGTTCACAATCGACTCAATCTCTCACTGATTTAAAGTTCAAACCATTATTGGCTATCAATCATTTAGCACTTTCTCTTCTAAATATATAAATGAGTGCTCGAATGAAAAACAAATGGTGTCCAAAATTTATTATTTAATATTTCTCTTTTGGGGTGAGAGTTGTGAAAGTGAGGGAGAAAAGAGCGAGAAATTATAGTTTAAATGGAAAGCGAGTGTCAAATAAATTAGCAATGAATGCATTAGTTTAATTGAGTGCTATTTTCAAGCCAACAATTTTTAAATACTATATTACTCGGTTGTAAAGCGACCAAAAACTATACGTTAGATATATTATGATGACTTTGCTTTTGAAGTTTAAATGTTAAAGTTAGAAAAAAAGTATGTTATGTTCAGCAAAAATGATTTAACTATAATTTATTCACTAAAGTTATGTGTAATATAAATTGATGGAAAAAAACACTCCTAAAACATTCATTTTTGTTCGCTGTATCAGTTCTACATCGAGACTGAAGAAAAAGTGTCTCATGAGATAAGTTTAACAGTGAAACATATGGCATGCAATGCAAAAGAGTAAAAAATCCTTTGCAAATGTGAATAAAATGTGTAAAGTAAAGAATCCATTAGAATATATGGCATTTAAATTAACTGATGATTGAACGACTTTAACAACATTAAGTCCAATCACTAAATCGAAAAAGTTTTTCACTGATTATCTGTGTTTTACTGCCTATGAATCCTTTTTAGAGAAAATTGTCATCAATAGGAGAGGTTTTGACTTTTGATTACCTCTTGAACAATAGCTCTAATAACTTAAAGATGCAGAAGACGTGTACTTTCATTTGAAGCCTCTTAAGGTTACATGTACTCATACAAGAGGTCCCGAAATAAATAAAGACAAATGAACATAAAAGCAGTGTTGCGTCACATACACCACACTTACACATTCGACCACAAAGAAAGAAAGAAAGAAAGGCTCACAAAAGTAGAGCAGATAAAAAATGTGAAGACTTATACTTAGGTGCAAACACTTGGGAATTTAGAGGCTTATCAATCGAATAAATGAAGACGACTTGATACCAAAAATCACACTTCTTTAACGAGTTTGTACAATAGAATTGAGAGCCAAATGCCAATTCCTTCGCACCAATCAATACAAAACTGTTCTAAACTTTATTTCACGGTTGCTCTTCAGGCAAAAAATATAATAGCATTTCATTATTAATTCTTACGTTTATCCTAAACATTAAGACACATAAGTAGGGAAAACATCAAATTTATTCATTTTATGGTTAGAAATATAGTTTTCTAAAAGAGGTTTTGAAACAAAAGTTTTTTGTTAAAGATTTAAAACTTTCAAATTTCAGCGATTTTTCATAATTTGAAGTTTTACAGCGCAAACCAATCTATTTTCCAACAGATTTTTCACAATGAAGTCTAATAAAGTAGAATACAGTTCAACTACAAAGACATTTGTTTGAAGTTAATTATGGAAAAGTCAAGATTAATTTACAGGAAAATACAAAATATTTCAAGAAGTTATTAAAAAACTTCTAACTTATGTTGAAAATAACACAAAGTTCAAGACTTATAAAAATGAAATTTGTTATAACAAATTATCCTTAACTTTGATGATAGAATGCTTGAATGACAACAAAAACTGATGATAAAGTGATTTAAAATTCTGAGCACTAACTAAAATTTGATACAAACGTCAGAAATTGTTATAATTTATAAATTAGTAAAAGTTGATATATAGAAAGTTATATGAAGAAAAAGGTTGAACGCAAGCATATGAAAAAATAATAAGTCATTCTCCACAAAAAAAACAATTATGATCGACAAAATCCAATCATCAATCATTGTTTATGAAGATAGCAGTTATTGGAGAATTTTTTTAGTGCACACCAAATAGCTTCTGATTATTATAAGAAGAGCTCAAAAAACATATAAAAGAATTCTAAATGCGATTAAAATGACAGTTAAGACAATCATCTCATACAATAGCTTAATAAAAATGAAAGGCAAAAATGTTTAAAATTGTTTAGAAGGGATGAGTTATTGTATTGATTGTGGAAAGAGTACTACGAATGAGCATAAAGAAAATACTATCGAATTGTTGGCATTTAACAATGTTGGCACAGCTGCCTCTTAACGCTACTTAAGTGCAGCCAAATGCCAATACTATTAGTACTATTGCTTATTAGACCGGTTTCCTTTTTTCCGTCATTTTAAGTCAGGGAAACTTGTCTCTTATTAGGTATTATTGTATTATTGTTCAAATTAAAAAGTAAATATGCTTTTCGTCCACATATATCAAAGCCTTTCTCAATACTTCAAGCATATATAATATGGCATTTCTCTACTTTTCCTGCTGTAGTGCTTGTAGTGCTTAAAGAGAGTTATTCGAAAATTTATACTTTTTCTTCTTCTTTAAGAATTCTATAAATCTTTTATAAATCTATTTATAAAAACATTAAGCCTTAAAAATTGAATAATTAATTATAAACTCTTACACTATAATTGAACGTTTAGGCTTTTCAAAGTGAGCTATAAATCAACGAAATCGTGTACTCAGTGAAAAATATTTTGAATTTTTTTTTAATTTAATGTAATTACTTAAACGAGACTTTGCTTTGAACAGATATACAAAAGGAAAAAACAAAATGACATAAACAGACAAATTATTCAAACTTCAAAAGTTTTTAAACTTAATGTTTATTGAAAAACAATTTTCACACCGAGTAATAGTGTTTCCATTTTATTTTCACTTCTTATGACTTAAGCTAAAAGTTAACGTGAGAGACTCGATAAGGCTCGAAGACTCGAAAAATGTTGTTTGAATGCCTCAATTGAGTTTGTGCCTCAATTCTCAAAACTTAAATTTTTTATAACCTCAAAAACTGAACTTATTTTTGAAATGATTATAAAACTTTCATTTCAATTGCTTGATGACTAAATTAGATTAGAATAAATTTCATGAACAAAATTACCAATAATTTATTAATGCTAATAACATGTTATTACTAAAAATCAAATTGAGGGATAAACTCGAAACGTGCGAAAATAATTGACACTTGGATTTAACTTGAAAAGAAAATTTTCGTAATATTTAATAATTCTGTGGTTCTCAATAAACTGTAAACTGACATAAAATCACAGATAATTTTGAAGAAACACATAAATATGATGTCCTCATAGGATAATCTAACCTCAACTTGAAATTGATTAATGCTCTCTAATAGTTATAATAATCACATTTATTTCTTTTTGATTTTTCCTATTTGCTAGAATTATATTTAAACTTAATTCAAGTTCATGTTTAAAACCTCTCACTGTCCCAAAAAATATTTTATATACTAAATTCAACCTACATTTCAAATAATTGATTTGATTGATGTAAATAATTAATATACAGTACAGCTAACTATTTGAAGTTAAATCAATCAAACATTGCTAATTGATAGCAATTCAATATGAATAAGAATCAATACTAATGTAAAAATTGACTAAAAATAATTTCAATTCCTTTTTTTGAATAAATTTTTCTATCTATTAATATAAGGGAATAATTTCACCCATTTTTGATTTTTAATAATATTCATTCCACACAATAATCAACAAAGACTTAGTTAATGAACGAGAAAGAGATAGAATCTAATTCTCATTTATATTCAATCAAATAATTCCAAAAAAATGCAAATGTTTCGATGCCTTAGTAATGACTTTTTAAAAATCTGTAAAATTGGAAAGTTTAAGAAAAATGAAACATCAAATTTAAGTAAAGTTTGAATCAATCATGAAATCAATTCATTTTTCTCTCTACAGTTATCTGTTTAACATCACTTCTATTCAATTAACATACAGGAAAGGATGGCTTTAAGAGAGACAAGAATTGAGCCCATAATAGTATAGCTGAATGAAAGACATTATATATTTGGTAATCAAAATGCATACCACATATAAGATGATAATCATAGGGAGACTGTTAGTGGCATTCACTACAACTTATAAGTTAAATAGAAAGATATGACTACCAAAATTAGCTGAGATTATACCAAAAATGATACTGAAATTGACATTTGATAATTAATAAAATAAATTTTGCATTAAAAAACACTTCTAAGAGAAAGGATAAAATTTATTTTTATCGATGCTTTAAGCATATGATAAGCTCATAGCCGATGGGCTCGATTTTGGTGAACATTTTGAATATAATATCTTATAATATGATCGCTTTTTCATTGATGAGATTTAGATTAGGGCTCAATTTATAGGCATATCAAGAGAGTGATATATGAGAAAAATAAAAGCTTAAATCAGTCCTAAAGTTTAAGAAGTTGCTCAACAACTATTTCATTCAATCAGCATTTTTTCAAACATATTGTCTGGAAAATCAAGTTTTAAAATTCGATCACGATTTCAATGTCGTATAAATTTAGGGAGAATTAAACAAATAAATATCACTTAACTCAAGCTCGAAAGCTATTGAAAACTTTGGCCCATTAGTCAATTTATGTTTAAATTGACTTTAAGGGATGTCTGACTGAGAGTTTAATGTCTGAACGACGAAAAAAGTATCATTATATCCTACTATCTATTTCTGTTGAGGGAAATAATTTCTAAGCCATTACAGTGACGGTAGACTGATTTTGGTCCATGTAATTTGCATTCCACAGCACTTCCTCCCAACTTTTCGGTTTAATCTTCTCTAGTTTTTTCTTTAATAAACTAAACAAAGTTTGCGCACCACAAGCGTCAGTCAGAGTTTCATTCGAGCTTTTTTGTTGATAACAAATGAAACGGAATGCTGTGATTATGCAATTAAATCGAATCATTAGTTATAAAAGTTGATGTATATGTTATGCATCGATGGCTCAAAATGCAAATCTCTTTTCTAGTGTTCATTATGTTAAAACCGTTCAGTGGTTCAAACTCTGCTATTTATTTAACTGAATCACATCCAAACAGTTGGAATATTTACATTAGCTCTAAAGAAAGACTTTATCCCATTTTAGCCTCAATTTAATAGCATTGATATATCTATCCTTTTAGTGATGCGCTTATAAGTTGAGCGCTCGAAGCTTTAATACATTGAACTTTAAAATATAATACTTTGTTCTCTATTAATGTAAGCCAACAAAATTTGTATTGAATTGCGAACAATTATGCTTTTCTATGCAAATGATTCCCCGTTAGGGAAAACAATAACAATACGAGTAAAAACTTCAAAACTCTAAAACGAAAAGTTAACTTTGATTTGAAGTGAGAGACACTCATTGTTTCAAAAAGTTTCCATCAGGAAAGGGACTTGATATCAGACAAGTTACATAAGGACTAAACATATCAGTTATTAAAATATGCAATTTGATGATGAAGTAAAATGCCTGAGAGAAAAATGCAGTCATGCATTGAAGCAGCACTATTAACACTATCGCAGTTATGCTCTCTAATACCAGTTACCAACTTATATAATACTTACATCGCTATCTCATTGCAAAAATGCAACTGAATTTTTTTTAATGTACTTCTAATCAAACACGAAAATGACTGTAAATCAAATAATGCATTGAATGGAGCTTTAAGTCGAAAAAAAGGAAAATGACGATATGCATCATCTCTCTGTTAATGAACCGTAGTTTTAAGCTCTAAAACTTACAAATAAATTGATAAGACATTTACATTGGAAAACATATATCTAAAAGAAAATACTATTTTTCCGGAATCTTCTTCACATCATTTATTTTATAGAATGAAACAAAGAATAAAATAACAATAATGAGATTCATTCAAATGTTCATCAAATCAATAAGCAATAAATTTAATCAATTAATCATTACTTATAGTCTAACATATAATTTAAAATTATACAAAAAACGACTTGAAAATGATAGTAAAAAATTGTTTTTCATGTTATGGGAAAAAAAGAGAAAGAGAAGAAAAAATATATAAATATAATCATTGAAGCGTATATTATAACATAATGGTTAACGCTAACATTGGTTTCTATTATTCTTATACTCGATGTATATATACCATGATTTTTTAGTAAATTATTATACACGCAGCTGCACAATGAAGCTTTGCATTAGGCGAATCAGACACTACGAAGTAGTAGCAGTTACAAAAAATAATAATAATAGTCACTTTAATGCGGTTCTCTCTTGCAAATTAAATGCTTAAGAATTATTCTTCCCTAAAAACAGGAAATGAATTTCACAGCCAAATAATTTTACTAAGAAATTAGGTTTAATAATCTTTTATCATTTAAGTAACAATGATAATGTTCAAAAACAATTATTTTGTTCATGTCATCAAAGAGGGGATACTTTATCTTAAATTAATTTTTAATTACTATCGAAACTCAATCATAATGAAAATTATTAGTTTGCTCACAATATTTGCCTAAAACAATACTTCACTTAAACTGCGCGTGAATTTATTCAAAAGCAACAATTTTGAATTGCTTGAAGGGAAGCAACTCTTACTGTATAGTTATTGTTAAGTTATTTAATACATTGAGTTTGAATTTCAATAAAAATTATAATCTAAAAAGTTGTCCGTTTTTAGTTTTGTTGATGAGTTGAGTTGAAGATCACAGTATAAAATAACTAGTAATGCAAAGAAGTCATTGCCTCTGACACTGATTCATAATAATAGAAGTGATATATCGAAGAGATGTTTTGAATTCTCAGAATCACATCCTTTTAGACACATGTTAAGGAGTTCAGTGTAGTCGCGAATTGAGTTAAATGATGTCAACTTCAATATCACATAAATGCCATATGAAAAGAGTACACAATAAATAATGATATTTACACTGAATTAAAATTGAAATAAAGTGTTCACTATTTTACACAAACTCTAATTTAGAGTAAAGCAAAAATGTTTGAAATAGTTTTGTGAAGTGTCTGATTTTGACTAAACAGCTTTCATATTATTGACAGCTCTTTTGAATTCAAGAGAAGCTCTGACATCGGGACAGTTCATTGGCTTGAGTTGTCCCCTTCCCGGTGGCATTGCGTAACGCAGTTTCTCCCAAAATCTTCGGTCCCCCCAATGGATAATAGGAGCCGAACGCAAACATATTTTTGCGTCCGAGTCGAGTTCACTCAAATTGTTTTTGTCCAATAAAACAACAACTAGTTTATGATTTTTATTACACTGAGTCTCTTGATGTGCAGCTTTTAATTCGAAGCGACACCACTCAGACTTTAGGTAATGTTCTGAAAGGAGTATAATTGTGCGATGACTGCACTCAATCGCTTCTGTTATGGCTTCGGCCACATATCCAGACATTGGCAGATCTCGATATCGAAGGCACAATCGGTACGGCGGATGTCCGCACTCTAACTCGGGTGCGAGAATTTGCGCTATAAATGCCTCATCTTTTTTACAATAAGATACAAAAGAGTCAAACAGTTTCTCAGTTTCAGGCGCATAACGAGATCTATGGAAGAGTCGAACTCCATATTTACTATACATCCAAACTTTTAATTCTTTGCGATAAACACAAAACAATATAATCAAAAGGATCACAATTATTATTAAACAAAGTAATAATATAATTAATATGAGATAATCGCGCACTAATGCGTTTGGCAAAAAGGAGACAATTTTAGTGGACTCGCTCTCTTCGATGACTAATGAATTATTGATGTTCGCACACGAAGAAGAATTAAAATCCCAAATATAAGTTCCGACTAAACTTGAGTTATAAATACAACGAATTTGGTTGGAGTCTTGCACTGAATTACCAAATACTCTGAGCCAGTCCTGAAACTCATCCATAAACTGGCATTTACAGGACCATAAATTATTAGACAAATAAAGTGCTGATATTTTGTTGTTATGATTCAAATTCCAGGTTTGAAACTCTATGATAGAGTTATACTCTAAATGCAATATTTGTAGAGATTTCAAGTGAATGAAAGTATTGTTTTGAATGTTTTGAATGCGATTGTGATGCAGATGTAATTCTTTTAAGTAGTGGAGCGAATCAAACTCATAGCCGTGCAGTACTGATAACTGATTATACTCGAGATGAAGCACTTCCAGATACGCCAAACCATTGAATGTACGATTACTAATATTATGTATATTACTATTGTTTAAATAAAGAATTTTCATATTTTTGCGTCCAATGAATGTATGACTAGTGAGTGTATAGATATCATTGCCATCTAAATAAAGTGCTGTCACATCCATTGGTATTCGTGATGGAATGCTATTATAAGCTCTGGCAGAACAGTCGACAACATTAGTATTCCATGTCTGGTCGTAATAACACGTACAGTTCTCGGGACACATCATCTCACAGTCACAGGCGTCGAAATCACAACAATGACATAAAGCAAAACAATGGGACTTGTATTTGCACAAGAAGTTCGAAGAATTAGCTTTAGTGAGAGGTACCAACTGATTGTGTCGCATGAATGGCAACTGACACATCACTTGCTCCAAGTCTACAATACGCGGATATTGTCTTGAGCTCGTGTCCAAATTATTAATCCGTTGCAACCATTCCATAGTGCAATCACAGTAATAAGGATTGGAAGCGACGTAAAACTCTGGCGATTGTTTGTTGATTGTGATCGCTTTCAGGCGAAAAGCATTTATGTCTAAACTCTGTAACGAGTTATTTGTCAAATCAACAAAACTTATATTATGTTTAGCCATAAATGAGAATTGATGAATGACACGAATTTTATTATTGCTTAAGTTCATTCTGATAATTCTGTTCGGAATGGCGGCCGCATTGATCTCTTTTATCTGATTATAACTCACGTCAAACTCTTCCAATTGTAGGGCAGTTTCCAGTTCAAAGTAATTTCCCAGAGTTTCGATTTCGTTGTTATGAACATCCAGTTTGATTAGAGAACGTGGGATAAGAGCGTAATCAAACCACGTTATCTTATTATTGGACACATTTAGATAATGAAGATTATTCAGATTCATGAATAACCCATTGATATCTATGAGAAAGTTATTTTCTAGACTTATTGATCTGAGTGTTGGCGCGTCATCGAAGACTCCGTGATCCAAATTATAAATGCGATTCAATGATAAATCCATTATTCGAAGTGAAGGCAATTCTTTTAGTGTACCTCTCGTTAAGTTTGTAATTTCATTACCTGAAAGATTGAGAACAATAAGATGTTGTAAACCAGGAAACGATGCGTTTTTGATGTTTTTAATTCCATTGTCACTCAGATATAATGTCTTTAGTGATCGTAGACTTGATATAGCCTTAGGAATCTCAGAGAGAAGGTTACCGTTGAGTCTGAGATCCTGCAAATTACTGCAATTCTTAAAAGCGCTGTCATCAACACGTGAGATCTCATTCTCAGCTATAGACAGTTCACTTAACACATATAAACCATTGAATGTAAACGCCTGAAGATTCTTTAGTCGATTCCCTTTTAATATAAGAGTGTGGAGATTGTAAAGCGATGCAAATGAATTGTCGGCAATCGAATCGATTTCATTGTTGTTTAGATAAAGGATTTGTAGGCTATACTGGTTCTGAAAAGTTGATCCATGAATTAGTTTCAATCTATTATAACTCAGATTTAGGACAACAACACGAATTAGATCAGCAATTGTTTCGGGAAATATCCATTCAGAAGAGATGTGATTGTGGCTCAAGTCAAGTATCAAAAGTTTTGTGAGACCACTGAAAAGACCCGGCGGTATCATTGATAGAGAATTGTTTTGTAGATGCAATTCTTTCAATTCCTCTGATTCACGAAAAGTTCTGGAAGGTATAGTCGTGAGAAGATTGTTTGATAAATCAATTATATGCAGTTTTGCGAGCGCTGAAAAAGACAATTCTGCTATTTCTGTAATCCTATTATTTTGTAAATACAATGCCTGCAAATTCTTGAGTGACGCGACACCAGTTTCTGATAAAAACGAAATGTGATTATATGATAGATCAAGTTGTTGCAGTTCTTGAAGACACAATTGTCCGGTCGCCGGATCGATCAGACCAAAGCTTCCTAATCCACTCAAACGGTTATGCGTTAAATTGAGAGTTTTTAAACTTGTGAGCGGACAGAAGAGGTCCTGAGGCAGTTGCGCCATATAATTAAAGCCCAAATCAAGCATTTCTAAATGCTTCAAATTTATTAATGATTCGTGGGTGAGGTCTAGCGAATAAGTACCCCAATCGTTATTATGTGTACGAACTGTTAAATTCCTCAACTGTTGTAAACCCATTAACGCTCCGCCACTTAAATGAGATAATTTGCAATTCTCGATGTGTAATGATTTGAGAAATCTTAAGTGAGAAAGAGATGCGTTTTCTAGTCGTGATTCAAATAGTGAGTCATCACAAATCACTGATAGACTAATTGTGTGCTCGGCTTGTATTAGACTAAAGTTAAGGCCCGACGGATTGATTGTCCTTAAACTGCACTTAAGTGAGACATCGAAACTACTCATTGGAATGTGATTCCACGTGCAATCGCCTGGCGCTACATATTGGGCACCATTACTCACACTTATTATGGCTAATGATGAGCTCAATAGGAACCAAATCATAATTGTTCGTGAATTTCTATAATTGGCACAATTATCTATTTTTCGAGATCTATTTCTAGATCTATCTATTTCTTGTTCATTAATAACAGATTTATTAAGTAAATAACTCGCACACACTTTTATAGTTGACATCTTATTTCAAGTGAAGCGATCTATGCATTCAAATCCGACAACTTATTAAGAAGTCTTTTGATGGCTTGAGTTAGCGTTGAATACTTGTCAACTTTAATTGCCAACTCTAACAGCTCTTTCTCATCATAGACTTAAATAATTCTTCCACACTTTGCCATCAAATTCATGATCCAAATCACAAGCATATCCTTTTCTAATTGTATATATCTGTGAATGAAAAGAGAAAAAATTTGTTAGAGAGGAAAGAAGAGACAATCGTCAGGTTTTAAAATCTCTTATGCATGAAAGTATAATTAGAATAGAGCTCAATAGATAGTGAGGAAGAGAAACAATTCGAATAAAAGGAATCAACTTTCAAATGATATTAAAACTTCAAAGACAAAAAAGAGATAGCATTCATAAAAAGGAAAATAGAAATTAATTATTAGAAGCTTATAAGCTATGACTTAAACGCAGAGACTTTGAACAAATCGGTGTGACATAAGTGTCGCATAAGCTTTAGAGAATTATCTGGTTTTTGGCAATATTAAGACTATGATAGTTGTGGAGAATAGTTTATGGGTTCGTTACTTTCATAAGACACTGTGTATAATGAAGGAATTCCAGAGCAGTGGAGCGTATGGTTGCGCCACACTTGCAGTGACAAAAAATCAATTTATTATGTTGTCAACAGAGAAACAGATCAGGGAATCAGCGAAACAAACTTTTAGTAAAAAACTAAAGGCAAAAATGGAAAGGAAATGTCATCGTAAGAACGAATCTAATACTCTCTTGTATATGATTTGGCATCACTTTTAGAAAAGGTTTCAAAGGTTTTAATACAATGACGTTTTGAGCAAATATAGAACAAAGTTAACCATCCATAGGGTATTAGATATGCAATGAATCACTTTTTAAATCATTGCCATTACGTTTTATGGATACATCGCTTCTCCTCTTTGGGTGTAGTCTATAATTGCCATGAATTTGAAAAATAGGAGAATAGGGGGTAAATCATAAAATTCTGAGCAAGTATTAAATCTAAGTTTTCTCAATGACAATAAATTATTAATGGGTTCATTCGCGCCAAATATGTTTTGACTATTACCATCATTTAAAATCTTGTACTTCCTTTTCATCCCAAACTTAATCATATAATTTATACTAAAATAAACTTAATTTAAACTGAAATTAAAATTTTTCAATTTAAGTAAAACTATATTTTGTTTATTCAATCAAATTTATTCCAACATGAATTATCAATAAAACTAAAAATAGTTAACCTCAACTGTAAGCTATGGAAATGAATGTCAAGAATTTTAATGTGAATAATGTGCTGGTAAATAACCAAAAACAAAACAAGATTTTTCAAGGCTTTTAATATTCATATCATTTGCATTATAGCCTTCGAGGAAAATATTAATTTTGAAAATTCATTATTCAATTGTAAATTAAAATTTTGAATGAATTTTGGATTTTGGCAAAATAAAAGTAAATTTAATAGAAAAAATGTATTAAAATATAAAAAGTAGAGAGAAATTGCTGCCTTATGCGGAAGGACATTAACTTACAAAAGAAAAGGCACATCTCCTTCTCTTCTGTTATATTGTGAAAAACACGTTCTGGAAAGAACACTAACTTAGCTTATGGTACTTTTGGCAGTTTCTTTTTTGCTTTACTGGTTCGCTTACATCATCCTTAGAAAGCTTTTGGCTTCAAGCAAAAGAACATTCAAGATTTCTTACTGGTTTCCTCTTTGTGTATGTGACTGAATGTCAGCAATGGATGACTCTGACAAATGCTTATTCTACTCGTTCTCTTAGATATAGCAAACACAGAGAGCAAAAAGCGACCATTAAATATCGAAATGTACCAGATTTGCCAATATTGAAGCTGTGCTGACACAATTCGGTTCACAACACGCTTCATTCGTTTTGCTCAAAAGTCAGGCACAAACTCTATGTGTTTATAGTGTATAAGTTATCATCAATAAATCTAAGCGATTATGGCCAAAATTTCCTTTCATAAAAGTGCAAAATATCACTTACAGTTATAGAATGCTATTCAAAAAATAGATCTCGAATAACGACTCAAAACTGTGACTAAATTGAATGCACTTTAGGCTAAGCAAACGATTTCAGATCAATATTGAGAGGTGAATGAGAGACACGTTTAATCAATTAAAATTATAGATGCCATGAGTTGGCGAAACAGTCGCGTGAGGACTGTATTGGCTTTTATATCCAATGAATGAATAAAGTAGACAAACACTTAAATATATCAGAGCTCAAGTATAATGCATGAATGAATCATAGCTTCACTGATACTTTTCGTTAAATAGAGTTTTCGCATATATAACTTGCGAGTTAGAGCTTAACATTTTTCTGTAGCTGTAATTTTGATACTGCATAACGACTAGGTTTTTGTTCGCGAATATATCAACTGTTCAATGAGATGATAGGAAATGAGATGATAGGGGAATGACAGCGATACAAAAATGGGAACATTTCAGATTCAATACTATTCAGTTGATGGATTGGGTGGGAGTTTAGGCTAATATAACGAGTTCAATATCTGAAAATGAGTCGCTGGCATTTGGCCACAACTAGAAACACATCCAATTCCGCTATTGCTTTTGTTCTTATTTAGAGATTGAGACACGAGAGAAGATTAAAGTGTTTGATGTATTAAGGATTGGAATACTCTATCGCATCGCTATCACTATCACTATCGTATACTAAGTTAAGTAAAGCGGCTTTTGCTCCTATTTTTTGCATTATCGCTCCCAGTCTCGAATCACCTTTTAAATAGCGATAGCTTTAAGCGAATAACTTGTCTGTCAAGCTTATGAAATAACTTATCCCTTATATAAGTTATACTCCTATTGACTTTCTCTCTTTATCAGTCGTGTTATACTATACATACCATTTCCAAAACTCCAATCACTTGCTTACTAACAAAATCTCATTCAATAAGTGAAGGTGTTTTCTGGTCGACCACATCAAGAGATCACATTCCATTCTTTATGTTTGTCAACATAAATGCACTCAAAGCAGATGTGGAAATGAGTGGAAGAAATAAATATTATTTATATTACACAGTGACGCCAAAAAACAAAATCAAACTATTTCTGCTCATTAATCATTTAGAGAAAGTAATCTAACGTAACAATCATTTGCCCAAATTGTCAATTTGTATAGCATTTTAGACATTATAACTAGTATTTACTTAAACGCTTTTTTCGTATGAATTATTATTATTAATGAAACTTTTTGTATCTCAAAGAGAAGTGAATGTATATTAATTTGAAACAAGTCTAATAATCTCACCACATGTATAATGACATAATTTAAAAGATATTTTCATAATAGTCTTGTTTGATATAATATGTAAAATGAATATATTTAATGAAGGAATTGAAACTATTTTCACTACTATTCAACCTGTCCTTTAGAGACTATTCACGTGAAGGTCAGCGCTCTCACTCATTATAAACAATTCATTACATTTTGAAATTATTTCTCACATACGAATGAGTTTCTTACGAATCGATAGCAAAATCTCAATAAATCAATCAAATATCAGATTTCAGAGAAAGCGATAAATTATAAAAAAAACACATTCTTATTGATAAACAAACTGATAAGTTTAATTTGTGTTTTCTAGTGTTGCTCTCAGTATAAGTAAACAACTTTTAAGCTACAAAAGTCTAGAATAATCGATATATCAATTTTGTAATGGATTTTAGGTTTTTTGATTTAGATTTTTTCAGTTCATAAAATTTTCATTCCAAATGTATACTAATATTTATAGCTTTCGAGATAAGAGGCTTTCCCATAAGCACATGTGAGAGAATAGTTGCTCAATATAAACAGATTTAACTGTATTTTATTCTCAACAAATCGATAAGAGAATCAAAATCGTGTGTTTACTCTAAGAATTTTTTTTTCAAACTTTATTATTGATATTGTCTTTATTATTATTGAAAAATATGCCTTTTATTGAGGATATTTTTATTGAAAACTCAATCTTTCAATTTGAAAACAAATACTTCAAGGATTTTAATTCTCAGTCTTGACATCTCTTTGTGAAATGAAATTTTAAATTAATATAATGTAATAAAAGCTACAGAAGAAAAGGTTATCCCTGACATGAAAATGCCATCAAAGCCATTAGTAACTTATGAAAATATTTTGCAATCATAATTACATTTATTTGAAAAGCATTTCTCAATATTTGCTTCAATTAACTATTATAACCCTATTTTGTAATGATAATTACAAGTACATCACACTGGCATTTAGTTCGAGGAAACAAAGACTAAAACTTGACTCTTCAAACTTAATGTATTGATTGGTTTGTTTATACAATTAATCACTTTTCAAATATTGATTTTGAAGCCTCTTTTATAGCACGTGTTTGTACTTGGATTTCACAATTGCCTTAAACTAAGGCCAGAATAAGTGAGAAAATAAAAGTTACGAAAACAAAGTTGACTCAATTTTTTCTATAACCAAAGTATATTTTTGAATTTTTAATCACGAAATATATATTCAGTATTGATAAAAACTGCAACAATAAGTTGTTTATATAAATAATTTGAGCATAAAATTAATCGCTCTTATGTTTTGTCAGATTATAATTAATCATTTTTCTTAATAATATGCTTTGTTTGATAACGAAAATTCTTTCTAAGAAACATTGAAAGTTGTTTTAAAAGAATTCGTTCAAAACTACTGTATGCGTAATGACTTATTAATAATAAAGTAAAATTTTCTTATAATATCCGCATTTAGACTACAATATAAAACATGTTTTATAATAGGCGTCTTTGGGTCCCGAATGGGTAAATAGCCGGTAGCGCAGGGTTTCGATGCAGATAATTCTCTATAAATTGCAACAAATAATTGTCTGAAAAGCGGTTTGCGATTGAAAATAAAGATTGTTTTAATTTCTTATTTAATAGCCCAGAGTTTATAATTAAAGAAGTACAAGAAAACTTGTATTAATTGCTACTAATGTGAAGTGTAGTAAAGTTTAATGGTTTAAAAGTGGTCATTAACTAGAATAGGAATACGCTTTCCATTCGTAAAATTATCCGATCGCTAATTGCCAACTGTCACAAAAGTTGTCACAAAAGTTATGTCACAATATTAGGGCCAAAAGGGATTAAATAGAGAATTATTGTAAAAGAATAATTTACTTGATTTGAAAATATCTTATAAGCCATACACAGATAAATATAATTATCTTTACACAAGATATTTACACAAATGTTTATATAAAGGAAGTAATGTTTTTTGGCTGACTTGCAATTAATTTGAACCATGGCTTGTGGTGTGTGACCCGTGTTTCTAACCTAAAATATAGTCTCATTCAAAGCTAGATCGCAAAGATATATTCTATGTTATACTAAACGTTAGTCTATTGTAAATAAATAGAGTATATTAGCATTTAAATAATGAGAATTAATGCCATCATTTTTTATTGATTAAACGATTACCAAAATAGTACTAAATTATATCATGAAATGTTTGAACAGAGAATACAATAAAATATGCATTGCTATCAATTTGACAGCGAAAGGGTGGCACTCAATTGAATGCATTTATTTTCCCAAATGAAAAATGTCTCGATAAGGAAGACTTTTTTGGATTCTACTTTTATTTACATGTTTTGCCTATTTTCTCATTCATTCTGTTTTGCATTATTATAACTACTGATAGAATAGAGTAGAGAAGAAAAGTTGCCTCTATTGTGAAATAAAAATATAGAAACTTAGATAATATTGAATGAAAAAAGGACGAGTTTTGAAAAAGAGATATACGGGTGGCCCAAAATATTCCCACAAAATATGAATCAAAAATTTGGTTTCATTGTTACAAAGACGCGATTGAATTTCCAATGAAATTACATACATATATCAAGCATGAAAAAGAAGTTGAATTTTTAGGCACAAACTTAGAAGTTATATAACTCAGGAATAGAATAAAAAATAAATTTGTTGTATTGGAACGAGAAAATGAGTTATAAGTTTTATGTTAAAGCACTTGCCATTCAATAAAACGATATAAAAGTAGAGACAGTACAGAGTAGAGTAGAGTCTAGAGTACGCCATCATATATTGTGATACACCTAACAAACTACCCCACCCTTGAGAACTTTTAATCTTTTTATAATACCACCCACGATATATACCATATATTTTTATATCATACAAACTATTTTTCCGAATCTCAAGTGCATAACATAGGAGTGAAAACCATGGATTTCTTTTGATTTCACTTCATTTCATGACACAATAGAATCGATGAGAAAAGCGCGGCCACAAATCACACTTTTTTATGTAACTTCTATTTCGTTGGTGTTGGCGAACAATAGTGTGAAATGAAGAAACAGACAAAAGCAAATGCCGCAAAATAATAAATTATCAAATTCATTGTGTAATTTTTCATTCCTTCTTATTTAATAGATAATGTACTTCACAGTACTGTACAGAACATGTTTTGAAGAAGATATGAAAATGACTTTGTACTAACTTTTACATTAAGAATTCTAAGAAATAGTAGTCATGTTAAAATATTGTTTGATGAGATAGACCTCACATTTCTATTAAGGTATTAAGACAGTGGATCTTATAAAATAAGAAATTTCAACCAAAAAAGTCTATTTCCTCTAAAATTGAAGGGTAGTGTCAAATCAAATGATAAAACTTGTTGATCAACTCTCTTTCTCTCTCTCCTCAATATGTTCTGAACTTACATTTTTCATAACTCAAGAGCCCTTTCATCAAAATTCATGAGACAGAGTTTCAAAGCATAAGATTGAAAAAGAATAATACAGTTCAGTATACACAAGATATGCTTCTGTACTCAAATGTATGACGATTTTTGCAGTGCTTATAAATATGAATAGAATAAATATCCATGAATGTGATACTCAGCCAACAATCTGTTAATTCTTAAAGCTCGCAGAAAGAGCTGATGTACTGTTGTGAAAAAACTTATGCTGTCGTGCCTTAAAATGTTTGGAATATAAATATTCTAAGATTTAGAGTAAAGTAACAATAAGTAATTTTGTAGTGACAAAGCCAGAAAACACACTGTTGGAGAAATACCGGCATATATTGCAAAATCAAAACCTATTCATAAAAGGGTAATACAATATCCAAGTTTAGCAGTGAATAAATAAGAAGTGGTTAAGAAACTCGTATCCCTTGCTGTAGAACAGAGGTCACTGATAATAAGCTTTGAGTTTACTTTACCTTTTATTCTTTATTTACTTCCTTCACTTCGTTTCACTCGGTTTTCATGACGTATTTTGAAGCTTAACTTTGAATCTGGATTTATATTGCGGGACAAGAATTATTTTCCGGGGACTGTCTTTGACGTATATCCGAACAAACGACGGGTGGCCATCAAATGTCAAGCTATAAAGGAAAAAACGAATCAAAATAAATAAAATGCAAAAAATTCGCATCGTATTGTATACTGCGATTCAGTCAAACATCAAAGCTATGAACGCCTACTCTAAACAAGTTAATGCTATAGTTGGGCTCGAGATTATTTTAGATATAAAACTTCATAGATTCAGAATAATCAGCAAAAGAGGTAGTACTGTATTTAGTTTAGAACCAAAATAGTATCATATTTTATAGATATATATTTAATATATGCCTCAATACACATCATGGCATGACTTGATAGACATAGTGATGAAGTCAAAGTCATAGTTGAGTCTGATATAAATCATTTAGTATCTCAAATAAACACATAGCGGATAGTTAAACATATAAACAGATAGAAAGAGCTACTCGTAATCACGTTAAGTACATTACCACTGATTGTCTGGTACTTCTTCGTGCCAATTCTCTTATCAAACCTGCAAAAAGGGCAGAGCACTCATTCCTTTATTGGCAGATTTGAGCAAATTATAGCAATGTGTGCATAGAGTCACTATCTAAACACTGATGTGATGCTAATTAAGCAACTAATCACCTCAAAACTTGACAGCCAACCGATTATTTTTTGTTATTGTATTGCAGCACAAAAATGACAAACAGATAATTATTATCTTTTAATCATAATTCGTCTTTACTGTCATCTCAACTCATTATAAAAGCTCAAATATTTTCACACATTTCAGATGAGCTCTGGAAAAGTTAATTTGAAAATATTTGCACATAAGAGTATTGGTCATCACAACATACATGAAACACAACACACACCTCAACATAAAAAATATTAAAAATCTTAAAGTGCAGACAAGCACTAGTGCATAGAATTGTGAACTAAAATAAAATATAAAAAAGTTTTCCGAAATCGTTCTTCAATACTCTATCAGTTCCGCTTGCATTGCATCAAATTCAAGGGGGAGTACATTGAGGTGAGGGCAGTATTACTTAAGAAATAGTCTAAGAATTCAGGAATGTAACTGACTTTACATACAAATGTAGAGTAATAATATTCAAAATATAAGAATATTGTCCATTATAAGAAAGTAATTTAGACATTAGTGTGAGTGAAGTTATAATTTTAACATAATTGAATGACTTGAATATATTATGTGAAACAATGTTAGGGACCACTGACAAGAAAACACATTCATAATCTAAATTAAGAGCATGCCAAACCATTAACTGTTAAGAGATATTTGTTATGAAGTCAACTGGTGTGAGCCTTACGTACATCATATGGAGAGAAAGAGGGGTCACACAAAGTGAGTGCTTTCGAGAGGTGAGAGATGAAAATGAATCAAGACGTAAGTTAATATTATGTAACACAAAAGAAGTCCTTGGCTTCGAGATAATACATTTTTACATTTTAGTGAACAGTGAAAGCGAAAAATGGATAGAGAAAACTGGATGAATATTAGTCTCCATTTCCAGTTTTACATCTCAAGTGCATTGGCCTTAGCCTTAAACTTTAGGAATTGCGATCACTGCCACTACTCAATGAATGAAATGATGAGCCTTTTAAAAGCTTATTACTCATTTAAATGATTGTAAAAAAAGTTCATTTTTTATATAAGGAAATGTTAGCCATCATGTAATCTTAGCAAATCTTAGCTTTTTAGGGCTAAAATCATATATTTTAATGAAGTTAACAAAACATCAGATCTAGAGTGAGTACAATTTTAGGCTTCAATAATGCTATCACTTTAATTGGAGTCAATACTGGCCTTACTTATGGTCTTCCACTAAATTACTGTATAGAGAAAAGTATACGTAATTGATAAATGCGTAAAAGCCAGTGAAAAGGCAAAGCTTAAGTTTAGTCTAACACTTCTGCGGCAAAGGCCAGACTCGAAAGTGAAATCATCACTAGAATACAAAATAACTAAACAGTATATATTTTATAAGCTCAAAGTTTATAAACCAAACCTATTCGATGGCAAACCTATGGTTCTTATATTTTATGGAATTTTTTGGCAAAACTTTCAACGCAATAGGAGGTGATATATAAGTAACTTTTTGCCGGCAGCAACCATTAGGTCCCTTTCATTTCATATTCTTGTAAAAAACAAATGCCTTTATATATGATAGCATTAACATAACCACAAGAGAAACATTACAGTAACTCTATTTTCAATCTGATTTAAGATTCAGTTACAAATAAAGTAAGAGAAGCATCTGTTTGGTGTACATCTATGTGAGAGACAGTAAGAGTAAAACTTAAAGAAGTTACGAATGATTGAGGAGAGAATGAAAATATGAGGCAATCGAGAAATGAAGAGAATCTGTGCCACGATCTCAGGTAAACACATAAAAAGTTAGTTTAGTTCTAGTCAGTTATATTTAATAATATAAGCACAAGAGAAGAGAGAGCGTCATGTTATGAGTGTCACGTCCAACTCAAATGGGTTTGACTCGTGACCAACAATAAAGTGTTTTTCTTCATTTCGGTTAAGGTCTCGGCAGGCGTTAGGTTTGAGTTGAGCTTTCTTTTGCAACTAAGTTTTTCGATCTAATATTAGTATCTTCTTATCGGAGTCTCATGTCGAACACAGAGATGCCTGAAGGGCATCAACCAATATCTCATAATATTGTGGACTATTATTGAGATGAAAAAGAAATAGGAATTTCTTTTGATTAAATGCAATCCCATGTTATGCCCTTTGCGTCATTGAATTGGTGGAAAAATTAATCATTTTCTCCTGTTGTTTCTCTATTAAATTTAATCTATTATTTATATATAGACTAAACATCACTTCCTTATATGAGCTAAATTTGGAAAATTTAATTTGTAAAATGAATAATAGAATAATTCAAAATGTCAGTGAAGTAATAATATAATCAAATAGAGTTGATATAAACCTGTACTCCTTTCTAGTATTGAATTATCGGATTTTTTTAATGGAAAAGGTATTTTCAATGCTTTTAATTAATAACATAGCCTTTAATTAGAAGTGAACCGAAACCCTGATGGCCGATGACTACAATTCATACTTTTCATACAGTATATGGAAGTATAGAGTGAAAAACACTCAACACTAGTGCTAATGGTTATAATAATGAAATGATGAAAAAGCAAAAACATAACTGCCTTCAGTTATTAAAATCGCGTCCTTGCTATGAAATGTACTTTTCAACCATTTGAAGTTGATTATTATTTTAAGTTAAGGATATAATTTAATGAAATAATTTCTGACATGACATACACGCAAAGTCACTCATTATCTATTCTTTTTTTAATGTATAAATTATATTCGTTGCGATACTGTATAATACACACAAACTTACGTGTAATACTCAGCATATTTAACAATCAACATTAAGCGCTGGTCTCGCCCGTCGCCATTCATTTAAATTCTTTCAATTTTTCCTTAATATTAACAAATAGAGAAAATAGCAGAAAAGCAAAAATATAAGGCATATAACGTTTTTCTCTCAATTTAGTTTCTATATCTCTTTCTTTCTGTTATAACAAAGTGAGGGATATTACAGACATTAGCCGTCTCTATCACCCAATGACTGAAAGATAAAATTTTTTATCCCGTATGCAATAGTCAGTACTTTATTGTTATGATAGTCACTTGTCAGTTAGAGCCCATTCCATTCCTACATCAAAATGTGTTCACCTATTGTCGAGAATATACTTTCTATTATAAAAGTTACGAACTATAGCATCACATTCACATTCTCAACAACATAGCCTTACAATACTATAGTAATGCCTTTTCCAGAGATCTCCTGCTATTTTTTAAAGTGATTCCAATGCCTGCATTTAAAGTACTTCTAACTCGTATAAGTTGTCCCTTTTGGCAAAGTATCCTAACAATAGATATATGGTATATATCTATGAAAGCACTGAAGATAATATCTGAATATAAAATACAGTGTCGTTATATCGATGACAATTTATACTGTCATTTCTGTCTGTCTTTTTTATTTCTAAAACTCTGAGTTATAGTGTTGTTAATATACGAAGCAAACTTTTCTACCAATTTACGTACAGTTATTCTTTAGTTGTAATAATATTTTTATTTTGATCATTAACTATGTTGTTTCTGTTGAGTTTAAAACAATTTATCATTAAGTCAAGTAAACAGTGCATTACATGAAACAGTGCACCGCTATATCTTTCTTTATCATTAAAGAACGCAATATATTATATGTATACCTAATAATTGAGTGTATAATATAGAGCAGTTGCAAAGACTGCCAGTTCTTCTAAATGAAAAAATCAGTATAAAAGAAAATCTACATTTCATTCTATTTTTGTATTGAATTATAGAAAATAACCTTTTCTTTTGATGTGTTTTCAACAAAAATCGCAGCTCAAAGTTGAATACTTTTACTTTAGTCAACACAAAACACTACAAACACATCACAATAGAAGAAATGAATATTTTGTGAATATTTTCTGCTTTTTTATACTCCCCACAAGTTTTAAGTTCCTCTCAAAACAAAATATAAAGCTTGAGAAAGAGAATAAAGAGAGCGCAAGAGAGCCCCGTTTGAACTTCAAATAAGGCAATAGAAAATCATAAAAGTTTTGGTATAAGTTGTGAGCATAAAAGACTGAGTGCAGTCCAAATCAAACTCAATTGAATTTCTAAGTCAATGTGAAAAGTTCTAAAAAAGTTAGAGATGAAGAACTTATATATGGTATAAATGTCTCGAATGACTTGTAGTACGACTGTTGCCATTGAGAAGACAGAATGGAACTCATCATTATCTATAATATTGAAGCAAAAAATCACTGCCTTTTATTTCCATTTTTGAACAACTTCTTATGTACATTAGTTTCGCTATTATAATTACCATTGAAAGAAAAGTTCTCTCGAAGACCTATTCATGCAATGGCTGGCATATATAGCCTGCGGTGATTCAGAGATGAGAGCCATTGTATTGCGATTGCTTGCGCACGATTTCCTACTATAAAGCTATTATGTAAGAGTTGTTGGAGCCGGCATTTGCCTTAAAGGCAAAAATTACAGCATTTGCCCCCTTCTTAACTTTTAGCCATTTTTTCATTTCTTATTTTCTTTAATATGAACTCTAACAAACTTCAAATAAATGGTATTGAGTCAAAAATTCAACATTTTTCATTATAATTGTTACATGAATTTGATTAAAGGCACGACGAAATGGCAATTTAATAAATATATTTAATGTTTTTTAAATCATAGATAATGAGATGCTTACATGTAACCCAAATAATTTCTAAATTCATATAAATTTTCTGTATAAGTCGTGGAGATATATATATATTGTTCCGACTCTAAAGCCTAAAGCAATGATATTTTTGGTGAGTATGTCTTACAGATACTCACATAAAGTTAAAATTGATGACGTCTCGAGGGGTGAGAGCAAAGAGTGCTGCATAACAAAAAGAGAAAAAGGGGAAAACATTTTCTAACGTTAGACACTAATCATTTCGATAGTAATACTGGAAAAAACGTGAAACAAAAAAAATTAAAGGGTGTCACTCTCTAGAGAGGAAGACCGCCGAAAAGAGCTTAACTACAAATTCGTGTTTATCGCGACAAATTGGTTCACTAAAGTTCAAATATATAGAAAGCTTATAAACTTTTTCTACGAATAGCTACGAAATAGAGAGCAAAAAGAATAATAAGAAACAAAGAGAGAAAGACAGCATCAAAAATGAGGCAAACTTCATGTGCAATGTTTGTTGTGTACCATCAATTCATGCGCGTTTTTCGTTTCCTTATCCTTAATGGTAACAGAATCATGAAGAGTAGCATCTCTTGAGACACTATCTCAGCTAAATCGAGATTTATGTCTTAATGACCTAAACTTATTGCTATCGTCAGTAAAAGATGAAAATAGAAAAATAGCATAATATAGTTTATGATACCGCCTAAGATTAACCATTTATGATATGGAAATACTAGTAATTCATAGCTTTATGAAATAATAGATTCATGTTTTTATAACCCCATCGTATTCCCAATTTATTCAGCATCAAAGTTGTAACCATTTCTAAAACTCATGTATAAAATACAACATCATTATTATTATGGCATACCTTTATATACGGTATACTGAAGTATAACTCGGAGCAGACAAAACAATAATTACATCTCTACACAATAGCATTTCTTTAGGTCAGTATTAGGCGTTCACTAGTATTTAGTCACGTTATTCCACAAATGTTGCCAAAGACAGCCAATTATAACAAAATAGCAACTTTAATATAAGAAGACATAGAAAAATGAAAAATAAAATCTAATTCATTTCCAGTTTTATGATGAAGGATAAAATAGTCCAGAGATGTAATCTCATAAATTCATAAAATGCTGTATTGCCCCTATTTTCTTATCAAAATCAGGCTATACTTATGAGTTAGTATAACGATCAAAAAGTTTAATAACATAGAAGTTTGTGTTCGCAAACCTAGATATTTTGCATAGAAATATAAATAAAGGCCAGTAAAGGAAGTGTTGTTATAGTGTTGATGTATATTTTAAGCAACTCTAACCGCTTAATGAAATTATTCATTTATGCCATTTCTCTTATTTGTGAAATTTATGCTATTTTTCTATTATGGTTTTTCCTTTTCAACTGGCAGTTCGTTAAAGTAATATCAATATATGCTATTCGCCCGCTGTTTTGGATGGTTTGGATGGACTAAACAATTGAGGCCACAATAAATGCTCGTAAAAGTGTATGTGTGCTTACATAAGGAGAAACATTGCGGGCAATAAATGCGGATATTGAGGCGATAGGGCATTAAAGACAGAAGAAAAAGCCAAGCATTAAATAGAAAGTATATAACGGGATAACATTTTCATGGTATACGTAATACCTTCTCTTCTTTATTTCATGAAAGATATATTGAGAGAGAGAACATCATGTATTTTATTTCTAAAAAGCATTTTCAGTGGATAACAACTTTATGCAACAGAAAACCATTCGATGAAGATTGAGGTGTACTTCAAATTTCATGATAGAGACTAACAAAAAAATTTCTTTTGTTGAATATGAAACAAAATTTATACTTTGATGAAAAAACATTATTTTTCTGTACGCAAAATACAGAAACTATTTTTTTATATTATAAACCTATCAATACTTTTATAACAAAAATTGTCATTTTTTCAATTTCCCATAACATAAACATAAGTTTAAGTTGCATTGAAGTATAAAAAAAAATTCTATAGAAATCTACGTGAATATTATTATATTCTAAACTGAATAACTTATTCTGATATAAATTTTTAATTATGATTCAATTTGTTTTCGTTTCTTTATATTGCGAGACGAAAAATGGTTAAATGAAAAATGTGTTTCAGTCATGCAATTGAGCCTCAATTTATCAGGAGTAGAGTTGTTTTGAAAGTATTGCACTTTTAACTTATCTAAAATTAGATGATGCCATCTTCAAAAAAAAGTTTTTCTCAATTTTGCTGATTATACACTGCGCCCATTGTTTCCAACAGAATAAAACTTTTTTGTTTTTTCTTTCTCACAGACACATAGATTTTAAGGCGAAAATAGAGAGTTTAATAGCAAAAGTGTAAAGAAAGATCTAAAAACTAAACATAAAAGTGGATCAAATGCATTAGAAAATAGCCAACGAAATAATAGAGAGAAAAACTAAAAGCGATATTATCTGTATGTGAAAGGATTAGGTTTTTCTTTTTATCTAACTCTGACACAAATACACTTTATTGTATTTTAGTGGACCTCACGTTGAGCTTTTTCCAGTTAAGCAATGGCTAAAAGATCGTTTTGAAACATAAATTACTTGAGCATTGAATTCCCGAGGGCTAGACCTAAATCTTACGAAGGATTCAATAATCATCATTAAATTAAAGGAATTCACTCTTTTTACATTATTATTACTTTGAGTTACATATTGACAGTATATTAGGGAATATTATGAGAAAGTGCGTGCAAAACGTTGTAAATTGTTTGATATTCTCTGTCCATAAAGTATTTTGGGAAGTCTCTCATGCAATAGACTCAATATATTTGATAAGTTTTATAAGTTGATGGAAATTTAAGCTTCGAGGCAAACATAACACATAATACATGAAACACGCACAAAGAATTACAGTGTTGTTCAATTGAGTTAATTCCTTTTTAACAAACCAACCAAATGCAGAGGTCATAACTGGCACTTTTACTTGAGAACTCAAAATAAGTTAGTCCGTCGACAAGCGAATCCGCTAAAAAACTACTCCACCCAATCAACATTTTCTTATGATATAAGACACAAAAAATAATAAATTTATAACTCTCTTGTGGCTGCAATATTGGGTACGAACAAACAAAAATAGAGAACTCACTGAAGCTGACGACAAATTGGTAAGTGTTTGGTGTCCGTATCAACATATCAAAAAAGGTGACGTCCAAATGCCAGCAAAACAGTCAGGAAGAATATAGTAAAGCAAGTCATATGAATATCGATATCAATTGAAGCGAATAGAAAAGAATAAGAAGAAGTGAATTGAGTTTCTTCTTAATTCACTCAAACCTATCTTTGTTGATGCGGTTGACACTACTTGGCAGCTAATACTAAATTGGAAGTCATATGAAGGCATATCCAATATGACATTTTGGTTCGACAATTAATTATAATTCGTTTCACGTACTATTGAGATGCATATGAGATAAGGAGATAAAACTAGTAAAAAATGTGCGCTAATATCAGGGAATATAGCGCGTGACTCTTGGAGAAAAGCAGTATAAAAAACTTTGATTCACTAAAACTTACTTAAAAATGGAATCATGCATTGCTTACTAAACAGGGATCAAGTAGAGTGAGTGTTAGTACCACTAGTACTATATGATAAGTCTTAGCCGTGAGCAGGAATTTTCATATCGCAAAAATTGTCACACGAGTCAAACATTTGCAAGTCTACACATAAACCTCTTTAAATTTCAACATTTTAAGCCGAGTAGTACTGAAAGATCTTAACGTTTTTAAAAATTATAACTTCTTTAATGCATGAAAAAAGCAAAGAAGACACTAATTTTTAAATTGTTCCTATGGTTAGCGGGTTTTATACTTAAAAAGCTGCGTCTTATTATTATTATTAACTTATAAATATTATTATTGTTACGCCCATTCAAATTGGCAGAAACAGCATATTTAAAGCTAAGTCGTAAAGTATTTAGAAAAAATTAACATATATTAGCATTTTAAGTAATGTTCACTCTGTTATTGTGAAGCTTTTTAACAGAAAGAGACAAATAGCCTCCGGCAGTATTGGCATTTCTAGCATTTAAACTATCGTTGGACTGTTAGGAGTGACCAATTAATCGGGTCAGTATTGATCAGTACAGCGACTATAATGATACAAACATACAATGATTAAGAGAATTGCAGTGTTTTTTGGGTGTAATGTTAGCCAAACTGCTATTTCTGTAGTGATTCACGAGTTGCAGTAAACAAGAAAAAAGCCATTATCCCAAACTCGAGAAGATACAAATATATTGGATATATTAACTTATAGGGTACACGACTACACATATAAATGTGGAAACTGTAGTATCCTAAAGGGCTATTTTACGCTTGTTTCCTGCAAAAAGGCTTACTTCGCACATACCAACAATATTAGTGGTGCACAAATTGGGCGCATAGTTATTATTATTATATACGATTTTGTGTGTATGCATGTGTACAGTATTGGAGTCTTCAGTGTTCACGACTGAGACACCAAAATACAAGCTTCAAACCGAACACGTATTGCCTCCAAGGCTAATGTGAAATGCGGGTCAAATTAGCGGTCAGTCTACTTATTCTTTTCACTAATATAACCAATACAGAGAACACAGAGTACACTATTGCTGTGCTTTTGTTGTTAGGATAAGATATGAGCATATGAGGAATGCAATAATAGGATAAAAGGCATCGATGATAATGTCGCCTCTTCTCTACCATTTTTGACTTCAATACTTAAGACTTTTAGGGAGAGGTTAAATGGAAACAAAGATTTTGAATCACCTGATAAAATATTTTCCCACAATAAAGTACTGAATAAGCATTTACACAAACAACAAATATTAAATGTGTTGATAATTGCAGTAAAGTTTTGACTTGTTCTCTCATAAATTAAATAAATAATGGACTAATTGGTAAGAATGACCCTCATATGCATACACTGTATTAAAAATTGATCAGTCAATCAAAAAGAAATAAAAATAAACATTTGTATTATAATTTAGGTTTTGATGTCTAGAAATCGTCAGTCACTTGTCATAGTAACAAAACAATAAATGAATAGTGAAAACATCATTTAGAATAATAGCTAATTCTTCGATCACTTTGGGTAATAACTTAACAGACAAACAAAGCTTTTTTGTATGGGTCTGTCATTGAGTGAAACAAGTATTATTATGATCACTCATGCGATTTATGCAATACTCTCTACAGTAGTAGTAAAAGTTCTTAATATAACATTGAAGTAATCAAGAAATCAGCCTTTTTATTGATTGGACGCAATATAATCTTACTCTTCACTAACCTTACATATATAGCATTGGGTTCATAGGTTTTACCCATAATTACAGCATCAAAATTGCACTAACTCTCAAAAAAATTGTGCTTTAAGGTCTACAATAGTATATACTGTTATATAACTTTTCCAATACATAACTGAAAGCAAAGTGAGTAAAATATTGATTATAAAGTGTTGTGTAAAAGCACTGTTTCGCTATTGCACTGTATTTGTGATGTTACTTTTCTCACATGTGAACTCAACGCATACACCATAATATCGCTTACATCAGAAACAAATGCTGAAAAGCGCACACAAGCCTTCTGAGTGAGCAAAAAAATATCAAAGAATAGTATCGAGTATTTCAGCATTTGAAGGCGTTTCAGCTCTAGTTTTGTTACTCTCTTTTCTCATCAGAAAATAGGGGAGAAAAGGAAAGCTACTAATGATACCCATAGGAGTCAAAAAATGGTGACACTCTTTCTTTCAAAACATGAGATCACATTTACTCATTTAATGCTTTTATTTCAGATAAGTTTAACATTTGATGACAGAAAGGCGTCAAAAATAATAGGCTTTAATAAATGTTCTCTAATTTCTTTAGTTGTGCTCTTGTTTTAGATTTTTGTGATTCGCTTTGGATATGAAGTTTAGTAAGAAATGATTGTAGTGTAGTATGAATTGATAGTGAGAACTTCTTAGAAATAAAAGTAGTGTTTGACACATAACAATTGGTATTGAGGTATAAGTTATTCGTTGGTTACATGGATAACATTGGAAACATAGTTGACTGCGTGCGTGATCTGAAATTACATTTTTGTGGTTCTCATAGCGCGCGCACAACTAAACGATGTATTCATATGACAACATTTCCGCAATTATTGATCTAATATAATACAGTTTAATGGTAGAGATTGTCCACACATTCAACACAAAGCCAATAATATACACCACAACCAAAACCTTTGGCACAGTTAGCAAAAAGGCAGTTAAGCACTGAGTGTAGAATTAGTGTAGAATTAAATTGTGGCTCATGTGCCGCACCCATAATAGATTGGCTGCCTATTTAACCGCTCAGTTATTATCATGGATTTAATTTCTTAATGTTTACACTTTAGATGTCATTAAGAGGATGAGTATGAATCAGGCCTTATATAAAACTAATAACAATTAATTGGGTAATAGAACGTGACATATTTTCTAGAAAATTGCATTCTTCACAGCCAACAGTTCAAGATTGAGCTCTAATTCAGCTCTAACTCAACTCTAACTCGCAACTGTGGCACTAATATCAAAGATTACCCCTGACATCAAGTTTTACGCTATATCCGCAAGTTTACTATCGGAAGACTTGGCCATTATTATCATTTCAATTGATGCTCTTTTTCAAGTTTGTGAGATGAAGAGAGCTATTGTAGTGTTCATATAAAAGAAATGGGAGTTTTCCCAAACCCTAAATAGCTTTGTAAGAGTCCTTCGCTTTTTTACAAATGAAGTCTGAAATGGCATGAATTTTATCGTAGAGTAACTTTTTGAACCATCATTTCATACATTGAGCACAGAATAGGTACAGAATATTGTATTAATTTTATCGTAGAGTTATTATTAACCACAGCTTTATTATAATAGTATAATATGTGAGGTTCGGTAACTTTCAAGTAAAATATGCGATGCATTAGCAATAATTGTTGTATGAATACGTAATTTTGTCGATAATGACTTCAACTCTGGTTATAAAACTAACGTATTTTCAACATATAAGGCTATCAGCTAGAGATAGTGAATGACTGTTGAAGTTGTGGTTTAGTTAAAATACATGTATGTATGCCTTATGTATGTCTACGCCTAATGTATTAACAGACATTCCATCGTGTGTTTCGTGAATCCCAACTTTGGTGGTCAATGAGAAACCAAATTCTGTTTTTCACTAAAAGCATTTAAAAACTTCTTCAGTCCTAAAACTTTTTACGGCACAAATTGTTAGAATAAAGCCGAGAGTCATCTCTCTATCCCTAAACATTCTCTGGTCTCAAATTGCATGTCGTTCTGCCTTAAAAGCGGATCTTTTCAGTGAATCACTTTAAAGGGGATTTTGAAATTTGCTTCTATTCAATATTTATGGCTTTGGGAAAGAGATAAAAACCAATGTAAGGGTATTTAATTTACAATAGATGCCAATGTCTGTCATTTCTGTCATCTCAAATTTACAACTCAACGACAAAACCAGAGACACGATTAAATCAGATATTGTTTATTTGCATATAAAATGCAACGTAAAGTTGTCTTGAGTCTAACCCAAAAAGAGTAAAAAAGGGGAACAAGTGAGCAACTGGTCGAAAGGAGGAATACAAATCATTACAAATTTTAGTATTTTGTGAGCGAGTGGTGAAGAGGCGGAGATCAGAATTGAAACCAATATATTTTGCAAAGCGTACCAAAAGCTAAACTTTTTAAGAATTATTTAGTTTTGTTTTTTTTCATAACTTGAATTTGCAAAACGGGGTCTTTATGCGAGTCCGGTATTGCGAGTGCAACTCATCTTTCAAAAGAGCGTATAATAACTTGTCTCTAAGAGTTATATTGAGTTTAAAGAAAAAGGCGAGAGAAAAGGGGAGATGAAATTCTTGTGGCTTAAACACGGCTTTCAAGCCATGACCAGATTCACGAAATATGCATTGGTTACGGAGTTCATAATGAATAGACTGCAATATATTCCGAGTGCCGAACCCTAAGCATGAATGGCTATCCCATCCTCATATCCCTTATATCTCGATCCCTTCCAGCCCATCAAAGACCTGGACATGAAACCAGTCTGTGTTTATGGCATATATTCCATTAATTCAATGATTTTGATAATACTTTATTTATTTTTATTTAGTGTGCGAGTCTGTTAGTCTGCATATCACGTTCACACGTTGTGGTTATTCTGCATTTGAATATAAGTGTATCTTAAGAGCATATAATGAGAAGAAAAAATATGTTTGGCTCTTACACGCCTACACTATGTTAAGAATTGCCGGCCCTCGAGCTAATAAACGAGTGTCACCCTATACTATATATCACGTAAACATATACAGTGTGTGAGAGAAAAAATTACATTAATGTAAGTTTAAGTTATCCAATGAGCAAATAATTATGTTCAATAATGTGCAGGTGCTATACCTCAACATTATAAGGATATTAACATCAAATCCCTTATAAGCGAGTTAACCTGTTTCTAGCCGTGATCTCAATGAACAACAAGAAGTTGATTTTACTCGCTTTATATAAATAGCATTTTCTGGCAATTACTCGCTTTCTCACTGCTCTTCTAAGAAGGCATACTCGAAAGCGTGGGAAAATCCGCAAAAAGATGCCTCACTTTCTTATAGATCCCTAACACTGACCATACCATACATTAATTTCTTTTTCATCATTGGAAATAAGAAACTGTAGTCTATTAGAAGAGATGAGTTTCGCGCCCCTTCGCCTCAGGCCACTTGTGTAGTATGTTATGTATTATGCCATTTAAATGAATGTAATATAACATGTAGTGGTGGGTGGAGACAGTTGTGGGGGTTATGCTCTTGCCCTACAACATACATTAGCCCAAACTTACACTTTTTGGGTTAACAAAACGCTAACTTATTATAATCAAAGTTTATAACAAAATATCACTGCAACTAAAAATTACATCATTTCTTATTCTGGGAATAAATTTTTTAGGTCTGACTTTTTTAGCTTTAAAACTTTGAAAACAAAGTAAAGCCCATTCGCTTGAGGCTCAAACGTGACTATCTATAGTGATAACGTCCGTAACTAATTGCTATTGCATTATAAGCACAATAACTAAATTCATAATGACTTAGAATGGATGTGTATGAGTTTGAGTTGGCTTTGAGAAACATCGCTCTTTACAGCTAAAAACTAATATAGTGTTCGTCTCCGAATCACTACATCTAAAGATCAATTCCTTTTTTAATGGCAAACAACAAATAATTATTGTGGTCTGCGATCCAACTGAGAACCACTGCTCAATGCAATCAAACACTATTATATCGACTTTACTATCGAAGGCAACTCTCATTTCTATTATAAGTTCAATTTCATGGCTTTAATGAAAAAAAGCAGAAATCAAATCATTTTTTTTCTTATTCATTTGTGTGGTCTAAACAATCATAACAATCAGCACTCAAATAAATAACGAAACTTAACGTGATATTTGAGAGAAAGAGTGTTGACTCGCATGCGAACCAACATAAGAGCACAACAAAAAAGTGAATTATACTCAATGTCTAATCAATAGCTTTCAGTCATCAATAAACTAATACAAACTCAACATTTAATGTATCATAAGTTACCTTAACGTCACTTCAACATAAAAGACATACTTTTCTTCTCTTTTTGCTTATAATCAGATATTTGTTTCTTAATCTAACAGAAAAAAAATATTTATCTGTCAAATAAAGCTCGACTTGTTTTGCTCATGTCTTCTCTACTCAAATGAATATATATTTCAAATAGAAATGTGTGGTCTCTTTCAGTCTGATATATATTGAGTAAAACAGTAATACATTTACATAAGAAGACGGCATGACTTTGTTTTTAAGAAGTTTCATATGAAAAAAGGACATAAATTACATTTACTTTGGAAATAACTTATATATTAAGATAAGATGTTTGACAGCACTTATAAATTAATATTTATTTTACTTTTAAAAGAGATGCAAATCTTTCAAAATCCTTACCTTTTTATGAAATAATTATTTGTCTCTTATTTTGTTGGAAACGAACAGAAAATATTTTTTCTCTAAGTTTTATTCAAATCAAACGATTAAATAAATTGAAACTTTCTTTTGGATAAATAATAAAATCCGTTGATTTGAACACAAGTTGAGAAGACATTCAGTAAGTTATCAATAGTATTATCGATAGATTGATAAACTTGTAAATTAAAACATGAACTGTTGTCTCAATTGTATGAAAACAATTTGTATTCACTTATAATTCACTTATTTTTGTGATGTTTTGCATAGAAAATCAAATTGAAGTAAAAGTTGGTTTTTCTCACAAAACTAAACAAAACTAATGAATAAAATGATGAATTGACACTTTATTTTTCTAATCCACTGGATATTTATTGAAATGATTTAACTTTTTGAGAAATACTAAATTTCGACATACATTAAAAGTTGAGATAAGTTTTGAAATGAACTTAAAATAAAAAGGGAAGAAATGGTTGATAGCGTTGTTCTCTCGCAAAGTCTTGACTCACAGTGAAGTTCAAACAACTCGTACGAGTTTTAACAGCCAACTGAAGGTATAAGAGTTGCCCATAACTGCATTCCTCAATGGCTTACAGTTTGATGAGTTTAGATTTGTTGGCGGCATCTGTTAGAAGAATTGTGCGAAACAACCAATATTTACCACTGGATTAAAATAGCTTAAGCAATGAATAAGAGCAAAAAGTTGTGTTGTGTTATACTTGTTATATGTTTGAGAGAATATATGGTTGGGGAGAGAGTAGACTCAGCCAAGAGATAACCTATAAATATCTGAAGCACAATGAGTTGAGGAACAAAGTGATGGGCACAGGAGAAGAGCAGAGGCAGAAGAAGGTTAATCCTAGGATTCGACCATTGAAAGGGTCAGTCCAGATGTGAACAGCAGGGGATGGGAAACATAGATTGGCATTACTTGTGTAAAACGTGGCTTGAATTGAGCAAAATTAATGCCGAGGCTTTAGCTATGGTTATAGCTATTGCTTTCACTATTACATTTTTAGGGTTTAGACATTACTGAAAAGTTTTACTGCTATAGTGCTTCAGAATAAAAGTTAGTAAAAGCCAAATGTCGAGAGGAGATGACACTTATACACATCGCATACACAACATTAGCATTCATTCAACGCATTCATTGCAAATATTGCTATAATAAACTTAATTACTTTATGACTTCTTTTTCATGTGAAAGCATTGATAAAATGAATAGGTTTGTACACTACCAGAACTGACATTACTGTTAAACTCTTTATTTGTTGCTTTTAACTTTATATCTCACTTTCTATCTTAAAATATTTGGGAGACACCTATCTTTTCACTATCTTTTTGAAAATTAAAGATTTTTTCCAAAAAAGGTATAATAATTTGAAATTTTGACTGAAAGCTTCTCAACACTATGAGAATGTGATGGGATTGCGTGAGGAAATTTTGTAATTCAATAATTATGGCAAACATGAATTTATGTATTTATACATTTATACGATCAGTTACAATACGATCTGAATACAATGTGCATGTATATCTTCACATCAATTTGACTTCTATGCTATTATTACTACTACGAGTTTATTGCAAAAGACTGTGTCATTTGTAATTTAATCAATAGCATAATAGATGCATTCAAATCCTTATGATGTTTTGTGCATTTTTATTATAGCAAAATTTGTATTATATAGTGTCTCATTCATTGTGCTGTAGAATAAGAAAGCAGACGATTTTCACATAGAAAAAGAAATATGAAAAAATAGATGAAAAAATGAATTTCTTTGCATTCTTCTTATACCAGAGTAGGCATAATATTATATTCTGTGTATTTGTATATATTGTATAACTGAAAGGGAATTTAGAAGTTATCGTGAGCTCGCATTTGAGCATATAATGCAGTTGTCACTGACTTGCGGTGCACTGCTTTTTCAATTATTAGATTCAATATTAGAGAGAAAGAGAGAGTATGAGAGAGTTACGGATCAAAGAAGAGAGGAGAGTAAGCAAGTGAGTGAGTGAAAGAGACGAGAGAATCGTTCGTGTATCTGAAAATTTATTTGCCTTTCCTGTTCTTTGCAGCGTAACATATCATTAAAATGTCTATATATCGAGAACATACAGGTATATCAACTTATATGTATGAATATGTTCAATACAAGCAAAAATGATCCCCTATTCCTATTAATAGAAGGAATGACTTAGAATTCACAATCTGTTAGAGATGGAATCAAATACACAAATTTTCTATGGAAACGATCATCACTTTTCTCTTGTCTATTATTTTCTTTAGCAAACAAATGATCACGAATTGACGTCATTTGTTGAAATTTGGAATCTTTGTTGAAAAGTTATTTTGATTATTCTTTCTATACAAATTAGACTTATTTTATGTACAGTATAGAACAAATTATATAAAAAATCTTACATAAGAAAACTGTTTAAAGTATGGTATAAGTTATTAAAGTTTAACAAAAGTCAGCAAAAATAGCTTTTGAATAACATTAAAATATATTTACGACAAGAAATATTTTTACATTTAAAACTTATATTGTTTACAATCCATAATGAAATTTCAAAACATCTAAACTCTTATAAATAATTCAAAAAAAAGTTCTAATAGTATTGGTTTAGAAATGCAAAGGCAGGCATTTTTTCATACACCAAATGGAAAATAAATTCTAAAATTGTAATTACATGCAAATGAATGGTAAAGAAGAAATAAAAGACATGAAAGTCAAAACATATTTCAGAGCAATTCTAGTTTTGTTATTCCAATGAATAGCTTTTATCCTAAAAAGTAAGCGACTAATAATAAGTATGTCTATCTCTAAAAGAAAATATGGTTAACCTTTTCTTACAATATTTTTATTCTTAACTGAAAAAACAACTTTCATAGCATAGCATATATTTATTTGTGAGCTAAAAAGTCATGACATAATTCGATTTTTGCTTGAGGGGTTGGTTTAATCCTTTTTACAGTGAATCCATTACTAGTCTGAACCAATTTTCGATAATTTACAAAAAGTTTGCTTAGCATAACTTGAGGCATATGGTGACCAGGAAAAGTTGTTTTACAATCTTATATTAGTAATAAATAATCTATATATTCCGTTTGGATGATTACTTTCTAACTTAATATGTAAGGCCATACATTCAGAATTATCTATTGTTCATTGTATGAAAGCAATCCAGCATTCCTTCCCATCTATTTCTAAAGAAATCGCTCGCAATGGTATTTTTTTATGAAAAAATACGCTAAAAACCTATTATAAGTGCTGAGACTAATGTAGAATAATTTAGTGATTACAATAAGAATCTCTTAAAATTGAAAATATGCTTTATTTTCATATTAAAATGTTGTTTTAGAGCAAGTGATGTAATTACTTTTATACGGATGATATATAAGACAGCTCTACAAAATTGCATTCTTCAATTTTGATTCCCTATTCTTTTAAAAGCTATTGTTGCAAAGATGAAGCGTTTGAAAAATATTTAAGTCTTGTAAGCATTAGAAAGAACTGGCAATCTTTTCGCGCATATTATTCAGTTGTTGGGCTCCTGTGATGCCTAATGCGAATTAAAAGTTTGCATAATTTACCTGCTCTCCCATCCATTACTCGCCCATTAATATTATTACATTAAATAACTCATATCAAGTCTGCTTAAGTGCCATACGTGGCACTAAACGTGAAGTTTATGTCAATCCACAGACTATATTTGATATATTGTTAACTCAATATTCGAGGAAAATTTTATGATATTTAACAGAATTAGTCATTTCAGATTACATATTTAAGGTGTGTCTATTAATTCTATCAAATTTTTTTCTTGTGTAAAAAATTTTATATGCACAAAATAATTCCTAAAAACTGTTTTATTAATTGAATTAAGTTTTCATTTTATCAAATGTTTGACGTACACGACATGTATCTCTCAAAGCAATGCTCTTATGAGCGTATGAAGAGTGAGATGAAGGGATGCCACACCTGCACACAGAATAAAATTTAGTGGCATTTCAGACAAGTCTGTTGATGATTACGGCTGCATATATTGTGTTTAGGGCTAAATAGCGCTAAAATAACAAGTGTTTCGAGTAAAAAAAAGTTGAAGTAATAATGCAAGAGTGCTATAATGAAAAGTCAGAACTAGAAAAAGAAGAATTAGGAGAAGAGAGTGAGTGAATGAGTTTTGTATACACTCGATTAGGCGTTGCTCATTCTTGTAACTCACAACACAACCAGAGTGAAAGGTGTGTGCATTATATTTTTGTTAAGTGTTGTTGCGGACAAATAACTTCTTGAGGCATTTTAGCTTTTAGAGGAAATTTAATACTGAATCGCATTCATTATTAAAGTTTCTGTTGTTTCATTGCAAACGCTATATATAGTAAAGAAATATAATGCTTATAAAGTTGTGTTTTGTATTTCCTTCATTTGATTGACCCATATGTGAGAATTGAAGGAAAGGTTACTCCATTGATGTAATAGCCCCTAAACTCCGTAAAAATCAAATTGTGCTCAGAATGAGGAGTACTTTAATGTCCATATGTTAACGATAATAAAACCAACGCCCAAATATCAAATATAAAGCATATTTCTCATTAATCAAGTGATAAGCGCTTATATTTCACTTTAATAAAGCAAATCACGCAGGAATTAAAGCTATAAAGAATCATTAGTTTTTTCAGTGCTTCTAAATTATATTTATTTTAGTGTCAGAGAATCATACAATTCCTATCGTACAGTAGAAACATTGTGGTTAACAGACGCACACTTATAAAAGTTAAACTAATATTGTATATAACAATACAATACATTCATATAAAATGCATTCACTCAAAACCTGCTCTCGCGAAACGATAATAGCAATAACCGCTTCAGCATAATTAGAGAAATGCAATAATAGTAATTATATGCACGCAATGTTTGTATTGTAGTCATACATTAACCCTATCACTAAATCGGTATTATAAATAAAATCTTATTATTTTTATTCTAGTAATGCATTCTTATTACTCATTATTTCAAAATTATTTCTCTCTCTCTCTCTCTCTCTATGTCTCTCTTTCTCTATGTCTCTCTCTATGTCTCTCTCTCTCTCTCTATGTCTCTCTCTCTCTCTCTCTCTCTCTATGTCTCTCTGTCTCTCTGTCTCTCCCCCTCTCTATATATAAATATGCTTCT
>JAQFZT010000097.1:0-43316 GCA_034696325.1 Camisiidae sp. | reverse complement strand
AATGAGTCTTATAATACAGTACAGCCGAAGACAAAAATGTGCAAAGCACTAAAGTATATATTTTAACACAGAACTCCTTAGCAGTTTCAATAGTAGTACTATAGAGAAAAGCTTGAGTTATACAATGCACTAACTTTTTCAATGACTGATCACTTTATCAGAGGTTCAGTTTATTTTAAGGGTAACTCCGGACAAATGGGGTCTCAAAAGTTTAGTTTTCTAGTGTATGGATAAGTGCCTCAATGGAATATTACCTGATACCTGCTTCATGTATCTTCGGCTCCAAATGTCCCTTATCTTAATTGATTACAACCTCTCTATCCAAATAATAAAGTTAATGAGCTTTTAGAAATTTAAAGAAACTTAGTATTACATCAATCGAAATAACAAGAATATATTACAGAATCTCAATCATAAGAGTACTCAATAGTATGCATTCAATATTCACTATTAAAACTTAAAATCATTGTTATCCAAAGCAAATTGATTGCTATTAATTATTTGACGCTATTGTAATAACAATTAACTATTTCAAGTGACCGTTCAATTCAATATGAATGAGCCAACAATTAAAGTTTAAATCCCAAAATCTCGATTCAAAGATCAGTAAAAGATTCGTTACAATTAACCGATTTTTAAATTGAAGTTAAAACTCAATCCTAAAAGGCATTTGATTTTATAGATAAATATTTAGTGGAATAACACTTAATCAAGAAATGGGTTCAATTTGTTGTTGTTGTTGTAATAATGATGACAAAGAAGATGAAACTTATAAACAAAAACCACAACAGAATAGACAGCAAGATGTAGAGCATAAGACTAAATCGCCTCAAAGACCAAAATCTCAAATTCATGAAAATGAGGCAAAAGTACAGAAAGATCAGGACCAAAAAGACCACAAAGATCATAAAGACAAGAAGGGCAAAGACAAGAGTGGATCAAATGGTGGTAAGGGAGCGAGCGATGCCTCCAATCCGACCAATAAAGACAACGGTTCGAAGAAAGAGACTGTTTTTAAGTCTAATGATGAAGAAGAACAAGGAGATGAAAAGAAGTTAATCGAAGACGAAAAGCTTAAAGAAGAGTTGAAACACGCGGTCAGAGGCGGTGATAGTGCTTATGGAAAAGTGAATCTCCGCAAAAAGTCATTATCGGACTCGCAATACAATAAAGAGGGTTTAGTCGACCCAAAATCTAAGGAATTCAAATTCGTTAAGAATTTCATGCATACGAGAGAATATGAGGTCTTAGAGTCTATCGGCTCCGGTAATTACGCAGAAGTTTACAAAGCTTTCAGTGAGAAGAAGAATAAGAACGTGGCCGTCAAAGTGATTGACTTGAAGAAAGCGAATGCCAACTATAGAGTAAACTTTTTGCCCCGAGAAATAGCAATTCTGAAACAACTGAAGCATAAGAACATCATAAAGATATACGAAATCTCGCAAACCGATAATAAGATATTTATGGTTATGGAATGGGCAGCAAACGGAACTATTACCGATTGGCTTAAAACAAAGGGGTCTTTCACCGAACCCGTGGCCGGCAGTATGTTTAAAGAAGTCTTAGAAGCTCTTCATTACATGCATTCAGAGCGTATCGCTCACAGGGACCTAAAGCTTGAGAATATCTTAGTCACAGTCAAATTGAATCCAAAGTTATCGGATTTTAGTTATGCTATTATTGTCGACCCAAAGAAACCATTGAGTGAAACATTTTGCGGTTCTTTACCATATTTTTCTCCAGAAATATTACAGCGAAAACCTTATAATCCATTTCTTACTGATATCTGGAGTTTAGGCGTCTGTCTGTTCATTATGTTAAACGATGGCTTACCTTTCAAAATAGGTGACGACAGAGCTATGCTTAACAAACAACTGTCCGGTGACTGGCATTTCAGAAAAAGAATTGACGCCAAATTGTCTCCTCAACTCAAATCAATGGTCAGAAAGATGTTAGAACCGGACGTTAATAAAAGAGCGACAACTACTTCATTAATGAACGATCCGTGGATTCTTAAGATAAGAACAGTTTAAAGAGTCGATCAAATTATATAATGTACTCATTATGTACTCGTATTCAATGCGTTAACTTTTCTATATTATCAACCGTTTTGAAAAAGTTATTTAAGTTCTAAATCACTTATAACTTCGTGAATAAATAAATATTTTCAATACAAATGTTTCTAAGAAAGTATGTTTGTTTCTATTAAAGTGATTGAATTGGTGTTAAGCATCAGGTTTTAATGTGAACTTTCATTGAATTTATTCAACACAATTAATACAGTTTAAAAAGTCTTGTTTTTCCTAAAAATTAGCTGATTTTGGTGATAGAGTGATAAGAGAATGAGTTTTCAATACCTTGTTTAGTGATATCGATAACAGTATAGACTCAAATGCAAGACCACTTCTCCCGTAATGGTCCAGAGAATCCCGGAATAGGGGGTCAACCTTTCAAATATAATTCAATCAAAGGTTTTTAATCACTTTTTGATAATAAGTGAAATAAGATTCTTAAGAATTCTCTCTCTCTCCCTCCCTCTCTCTCTCTCTCTCTCTCTCTCTCTCTCTCTCTCTCTCTCTCTCTCTCTCCCCTTCATTAATGATTAAACAATTGAAGACTTAAAATCAAATTTTAATCAAGAAATTTTATTCAAGTTAAATTATTAATATATTAAATCAATTTATAAAATCAATTCGCAATAGTTTGAGAAACAAAGTTTAATTTTTAACTAACAATATCAATAAATTTAAATTCTAAGTAAATTATTTCATATGATTCTTAAGTTATTTTAAAAACTGCCCAAATTTTGATTAGCTTTGTATTCCATGTAAAATACATTTATGGCAAACAAGATTTTTGACAAAGAAATTTTTTTGGCACAATTTTATAATCAGTTGTTCGTAAGTTTGATTAAAATGCAAAAGTACTTTATATCTTAAATATGTTCTTAACTAAATTGTCTATTTTCTTAAATATTTTCTTTTGCAAAGAAAGAATTGAAACGCAATTTAATGGCTTTACTGTTATTCATGATTAGCTTAATTAAAATTTTGAGAAATATCGAATCCATTTATTTAAAATTGCTATAAAACAGATGCGAATTGTGAGCCGTTTGTTAAATACTAAATCCATAACGAGTTGAAAATATTAGAAACGAATTTTGTTAAGCCATTGAATGAAAAATGGAATCAAGATATAAAAGGTGACCATTAATTTTATGAAAAGTTTCTTCCATTTGTATAGGAATCGGTAAAATTCTTTATTTCCAACGGACTCGTCAAAGGACTAAATTCTGGGAATTTATCGGTCGGTGATGACGAACGATAAAGTGGAGACATTGCTCTGCCTTTGCTCTTAGTCCAAGTTCCACCTGTTGGTGACAATGGAGGACTTGGCGATGAAGAATAATTATATTTATAATCCTTATTCTGAGAAAATCCGTTTGTACTATATTTAGATGTTCCTGAATATAACGGAGGCGGAGATGCATAGGAGTCAAAGTTTCGTTGTCTACTCGATGGATCACGTCTTCCAGAATATACATCATCTTCAATCACAGGATGATGAATGTATTCGACTGATTGGGGCCTTGACTTCGAGCCACTCCAATATTGAGACTCTTCATTAGATGTATTCAAGTTCTGAAATATCAATTTATCAGTTATTGTAAGCAAAACAATCAGTTTTTTGACTAAATATTTATTAGAACCTGTGTATTAGTCCATGACTTATCCATCAAGCGGTTCAAGTTGTGGTGAGCATCCCTTCTTTCGATATCATCTTTGAAACTGCGTTCAAAGTTCTCATTAGTTTTCGAATCATTAATCACTTTATCGTTGAGAGTGGAAAACACTTTTGTTTGAACGTTAGCCGAAACATATCCGCCTTCTTTCAAGTCCTTACTTTGTTTATATTCATGTTGTCTATTACTTTTCAAGCTTTCTTCAACTTTTGAATCTCTTTCTATAGTATAAGCATTGCGTTGTTGTGTATTTTGTTGATTTAGATACTCTTGTCTATCGTTTCTATAATTTTTACGCTGAACACTATCGTCACCAAAATAAAAAGTTTTTTCTGGTCTATTGGGAGTCCCAGATCTGACATCACTCACTCGAACTTTCTTTTCATTATAACTAGTTTTGAAGTCATTAATACGGCCGTCATCCTAATCATTGGGATAAGACATTTAAAGTAATCAAATGATTCAATATGTAAGACATGGTGTAAAGTAAATTGAAATCTATGCAAATCGTTAGATTGAAATTCTAATTGAAACTGTTTTAAACCAAATGAACTAATAATTACTGAATGAATTGATATATAAAACGAAATAATCTGTGGTTAAACTGACCTCATCTGAAAGTGAAGCTTGAATTGAAGCGTCTTCCTTGAACTGAGAACTGGGTCTCACGTAATATTCATTATAATTAGGTGATGATCGCGGAGACGGAGTTTGGGAATCTTTTACATAATGGGTTGCAGTTGTCGTATATTTTTGTGGAGAACTGTGTCGAGATGATAGCTTTTGTTGATGTGAAACATTTCTCGATTTATCAATTGTGTGATATTCTCCAGCGTATGCAGATATTGGTGTAGAAGTCCTTCCAGTTTTGCTTACATTTATTACATTTTTACCCGTTCTTGGATTCGAAGTTTCAACGATATCGCTTTCATCAGAGCCGAAGTGATCGTCTAACCACCTGCTGAAGTGACAAAATAAAAAATTATTGGATAATTTTCTCAAATGTCTTTTAAAAGTCATCAAATACCTAGTCGTTGAAGTATTTTTAACATTTTCCTCATTATGTGTGTAACCTCTTCTCGTATTGTCTCTATTATAGTTCGATTTTTCGACTTCAATTGCGCGTGCATTTTGATTATTCATTGCTTTCGGAAAGTTATCGAACCCGTCCTCATAATCCTTCAAATATTCAATTTTTCGTGTCGTTTGAGTCGAAGCTGCCGGCAATGCCTTGAGTTCTGAATTATCTTCAGGTAACTCGTCGTCATCGAATTCTTCGTGATGATGAGTTCGAGTAGTTTCAGTTGTGACTTTTCCATCTCTTTCTAATCTAGAAGTTTCCTTGACTTCTTCAGAATCATTGATTTTGTGAGATTTACTCGAATAATGAATGAGCTTTCCTTTTGGTCTATCGGGTGAAGTTTCAGAATCAATTTGAATGAGATCGTTCGGAGCCTGTAATGCTTTCCGATGAACTTCGAGTCCACTCAATTCTTTGAAGCTCTCGTCATGATATTGCATGTTCTCTTCCTTTGCTTCTCTCGATGACTGATGAGTTTCTGTCTTCTCATCGACCACTTGATTACCTCCAGGCACAGCTGCATATCCCGGACGGGGCGGTACGTCTATATCTCCTATATTACGGTGGTTTGTATTTTCAGTTTCTTCTTTTTTCTGGTCCTCTTTAGTTTTAGTGGTAACTTGAGGTCCGCTATCGGCAATCACTTTTCCGTCTTCCATAATGATCTGTCTCTGAACTCGTGTCTCAACCTGTTTTGTTTTATGATTTACAACTTTTCGAGAAGTAGTCCATTCCTCTGCACATATCAAGTTTTCTCATTCAAAATCATTTTTTATGGAATCAAAATTAAGTACTAAACAAACCTTGTTTTGCTGCTGCTAATGTTCCGTCTCCGCTCACCTGCAATAATATATATTTATCAAATGTCTATTTTTAATAATTCGATTGAAAAAAATTGTGCTCTTCAATGAAAATTCAATATGAAGTTTCATATTTAAAAAAAATCCTTCTGTGTTACACAACATAAGTTTGTCCTCATTTGAAAGTGTAAAGTCTGAAACTAAACTAACACAATAGGAAAGGCTTATCTTAATTTTTTTTAAAAATTCACTTTAAGAGTTTTAATTTTGAAAAAAAGAAATGATTATTTTCCGAAATTGTTATGCATTAATCCATACATTGGTGTGAATAGAATTACAATCATTTTATATTTTTCATGTAATTTTTGTTGCTCTGAATAAAATAATTACTAAATTGAATGTATTCAGAATAAAATGAGTGAGAATACGGATGGTCTCATATCTTAGAATAATTATCATGATCTTGAATATGAGTGTTCTGATAGAAAATAGTAAAAATTGTAAACATTTACCGGAATGACTGTTGAGCCCCCCTTTCTGGGAACTATCTTTTTTCCTCCAGTGCTATGAATACTTTCACGATCCATATTATTAATAAATTATTTTCAACTATTGTATGATTATTTATTTGATACGAAGGAAAATCAATTTTAAAACAATAATCACTGATGAATAGAACCTGAAAAAGGATAATTTGAACTTAAATAAAGAAAATATGAAATTATATTAGTTGTGATCACAGGAATTACAGAATTTGTGATCAAACATGAGAAGTTTGTAATAAAATTGAAGTTACGATAAATACTACACCTAACAAATTCACCTACGCTTTTGTTGAGTTTGATTTTAATTGTTATTCAACCATAAAAAAAGACGGCGTATATTACAAACAGCACCATAAATGGAGAGGACATTCATGGCAAACAAGTTTGAGGCCATTCAGTTAAGTGAGGGATAAACTATTGCGAAACTATCTTTTTAATTATTATAAATATGCGTTTGTGTAGGATTTTTAGGTTTCAAAGTAGAAAAACACCTTAAAGAGTAGAAAGTAGAACAAAATGCAATTGTGTGGGAAGACTTCTTCACAGGTATCACGAACTTGTATAATACGCATACACTCTATCGGATATATAGTTTGTCCATTCAGTCACAACAAAAGCATAACTATTTTTTCAATTAAATCATAATTTATATTATAATATTTCATTATTTATTTCATCTTTTGTAATGTTATTCGCATCAAAACAAAGTTCATTAAATAAATTCACATTTTGTTAACAATAACTAACAATTGCGTGTCGTTTTGAAGGGTTTTCAACTTTTCCCTCAATGAAAATATGAGATTTCGAAAGGTGTGATTCTCACTGATTATTGAGTTATTTTTATGAACTAAAACTAATGAAGAGGTGGTTTTAATTTGAGATTTTAATGCAATTCCCAATTATGTCTTGAAATCAAAATTGTGATGACTATCTTTTATGACATTCCTTTGAAAAACAAAACGACTATTTTTGAATATTCATCTTCTATGACAAATAACAGTTGTTTCGAATAAGTTGTAAGAACAAGTTAATAGTCATTAATCTTGAGGCAGAACATGAATCTTTGGCATTGAATTACTGTTAATCAATGGATTTAATTGGCATTTCACGCTATTCTGAAAGCTATTAAAGAACAATTGAAAACAGAAGCTCATAAGCTTACATCTGCGAACTTCATCTAAGTTTGCCATGCATTGCATCAACTTATCATTCGAGCTTTAGCTTAAGCTTAATTTATGCCATTCACTAATTGAAAGGTAAAAATCTACTGTATTTACTAGTTAAAAGCCTCAACTACTTTATAATGTTCTCCTTTTTATTCGAAATCAAAAGTGAGGTTTTACTTTACAACAAAACTTTGAAATCAAAATTTGACATTTGGGTGAACTCGAGTAACTTATAGGAAACTTTAATCAATTTGATTCACTTGATCAGCTTATTTTGATGGATAAATAAATATTTATTATAAATAGTGGGCTATTAAAACTATTGACTTAATTTTACTCAATTCACTTAATAGCATCATATCCTAAAACCTCTTGAAAGCTATTGACACAAATGTATAATTGATAAACTCTTATACTTCACATTAAACCCCGCATTTTTGCATTTCAAAAACATAAAAATTCAATTTTCTAGAAAATTTTCTCTGACTATAGGGTCAGAGGACTATAGTTTTTCAAGAATGTTCATCTTCATCAGCACTAATATTCATTTCCCAATTGATTATGAATTATACAAAATTCAATCGATAGCAATCTTTGTGATTTTTTTCATTCCTACTCAATTCAAATCCAAATAACAGAAATCAGAAGAATTTTCAAGTTTATTACCATTTTATCTTTTGAGCGTTTAGAACTCAGTCAATATGATTGATTGTATAGGGTTAAGGGGTCTGGAGCTCCTCCACAATTTTTCTAATAGTAGGACTTTCAAGTTTAAAATGAAAAATTCTCAACATTTCAAGTTATTTAGACATGTTTAACCTGATTAATTATGAATTGCTGCCCACACTATTCATTGATTCATGATTAATTGACATTATAATTAAATATTGGCTTAAAATTAAATAAACTGTCGAATAACTATCCAAATTTTGATACATACCTTTTGTAACTTTTTGAAAGATAAAATCTAGCACTTCAACTCATTCAGAAAGTATTAGATATACTCATCATTTCTATAACCAATCAAATTAGTCAAGATTTTCTGAAAGTATTCAAATACTCTGCTATTTGTATATATGGAACAAGAATTAACAAAATCGTGTTTTGCAAAAAGTTATGGTTTTGATTTTTCGACATCAGAACAATATAAAAATTGGTGCAATCAATAACTTTCGAAGAGAGAAATCTAATTATACTATTTTTTGTAGAGCCCGCCCACCCGTTCTTGAGATACGCCTTCTTTTCAAAATATAAAATTTATAATAAAGTATTGAATATCACGTTTTGACTTGTGTTAGGCTGTGGAACATTTATAAATTTAATAATTTAAAAATTTGGCGTAACTAATGAACGGGTAGGTGTGGCACCATTGAAAGGTATTCTAGGTATGGTTCAACTTCTCTCGTCGAAAGCTATCGATTGCATCTGTTTTCATATTGTTCTGGTGTGGCAAAAGTGACTCAAAACGATAAATTTTTGCAAAACACGATTTTCATATATACAAATAGCAGTGTATATCTAAATAAGGCTCATGAAGGGAAAAACTTGAGCATTTGTGTTGTGAGGGTTAAATTACATCATTAAATGTTTAATCTTGAATTTTCGAAAAATTTAAAAAGTAGAAATCAAGTTCAAAGAAGGAAAAACTAATGTAAAATAACTTTAAAACGTGACACTCATTAGATTTGAGTTTTTTGGACCAAACAAAACATACATATCATTTGATAAAAACTTTTGAATAACAGCATTTTTCATTGACTGATCAAAACAAATAAAAATATTAATTTTATGACATTCAATAACTATTTTCATTTTATTTTATACTTTTATATGTATTGAAAATTTTCTTATAGAGTTTCCATTCATAATAAAGTTTGACATTTATTGAAATATATATTTTTATATTATATTAAGTGCACTCGACTTTTTGAGAATCCAAAGACAAATATATGACATAACTATTGCTAGAACTTGTAAAGTTAATATTAATATATAGACAAAATTAATTCTATTATTCATGAAATTTATAATTAAATTGTTTTAAACTTCAAAATGCCGTTCATTTGATTTGTCAAACTTTACCCCAATTAAGAACATTTTGATAGAATGAGAAGAATTCAACTAATATATTATTAACTTACAAAGCTCTAGTGTAGAGCATAGAGCTTAAGCTTGAGTTGGGCTAAGCCTATATGAGCTCAAGCTAAAGCTCGAAGGATTCCAAATAATAATTGTGAATCTCATAGAATTTGACCAAATTTTCTGACTAAACCTTCAAGATATCTAAACTTTTTCCTACTATAAGCTCAAGAATTGTTTTAAACAATTTTGTAAGTTTGAGTCAATTTAGCGAATGATTACTGTATATGAATGAATACATAAATACTGTTCTGCAAAACACATTTCGTTTAAAATATACTTCGTTTTCAACACATTAAACATGAGTATTAATGGTATTAATATCTCATACTTTCTAATAGTTTCACAAATAAAGAGACAAATTATTAGTTTTAAAAATGAGTTCAACCGATAATTTGCCAGAATCTGAAGTAGATTTCAATTCAGATAAAGATTACGGAATAAATGCATGGATTGTAAGGCCGTGTCAATGGTATCAACAAGAATACAAAGATTGCAAATGTATGCAAACCTTTTAATCTCTCTTTCATTAATTCAACATTTAATTGATTTGTTTTTATTATTCAATTCAATAAGCGATTAAAGCAAGAATTCATCAATACTTCATTTTCGGTGAAACCATAGATTGTTTCGATTGGAAAACAGATTACGATAATTGTCTTAAATTTAGAAAAACCCAAAACATCGAAGATTTGGTATTCATTTTTTCAATCAAATCATACTTTTGTTAACTTTTCAAATTTTCTTTTCAAATTAACTCAAATTTTTAGTCCTCAATAAATCATTCAAATAATTATTCAATTAATCAATTTCTTAATTGGAAATAAAATCTATAAATATTTCATTTAATTTGTGATTTGAAATTAACTCAAAACTATTCATGAATTATTTGTAGCAAAAAGTAATTGAAAGCGAACTTAAAAGAAGAGAAACGAGATTAAAATCATCTGAAGCTAACGATGTCTGGAAATATAGAGACCGACCACCAAAAGACTGGTTAAAACCACTTCCTCTTTGGTTTCTTGAACAAAATCAAAATTCATTTATAACTCTAAGACAAAACCAAAATAAAACAGAGAAATAATTTGATAGCTTATAGTGTATTTAAAAGCCATGTTGAAAATAATTAATATTAGGAAATCAAAAACATATTCACATCCTTTAGTATTATTGAAGGGTTGTGTTCATCGATCGGTCAAAAGTGAAAAAGTTTTTGTTTGTGTGAACTCTAAAACAAACACTTGGCCTACAATTGAATCGAGATTTAAAATTTTAGTGCATTTACAAACATATGTTAACGAAGTGCGGGTTTGGATCGAAAACAACTCAAATAAACAAATTGTTGAATTGAAATTAGAGCTGATTTTTGATCCACCTTTTAATAAAAGATTAATTAGAATTATTTATTTGGTTTGTGAGGATGTAAAGGGAACTCTCTTTGAAAAGGGAAGCTTTCAGTCTCCTGAAGAAGAGGACAATTCTATAACTAGTGCTCAAAAACGTATTGCTTTGAATATGTTGATGGCTCAGTGTTTCTTTGCTGAGACTCTTCCAAATCACTCTACATTTCGATTAGAACTCGATAGCAATCATTTCCCTAAAGTACATGTCTTCAAATTAAACGTTTCCAATATTAAACTTTGGTCTTTAGAATCCAATGACTTGTGGAAATTTGTTGCGAAACAGATTATGAGTTCAGTTTTAGGAAATAACGACTATAAGTATATTGCCTTTTGTTCTTTCACAAGATTTTCATTAAAATCAAATTCAATTACTCTACCGATGAAGTATTCAGAACTATTGCATAATGTAAAAGGCTATACATCATTAGGTGGAGGAGGACTTGCGTTACTTGGCTCTGCATGTCTTTACACCTGGCCCTCAGCTTTACATGATATCATTAATAGATTCACTGATCAAAGACCAGTCGATCGAAATAAGTTCATGGATGACAGCGCTCACAGGTTTCATCAATTCATAATTTTCAATAACTTATGTATTGAAACAATTATTTATATTTCGAAAATAGGGGTTCTCTCTGGAGTTGCTATAGTACGACATTAGGGGCTTCTATTCATGAAATCGGACACATATTAGATTTGGGACATTCAACGCATGGAATTATGGCTTTGGATTTCAATAATATAGAGTCTTTCTTTATTGTAATCAAACCCCATCTATTTAAACAAATAAAATGGTGGATGTCTTCAGAAATTTACATATTATCGCATCACAAATGGATTAACGATTCCAACAAACAATTTGAAGAAGACCTGCACTTAGTTAACAATTGTTTAATAAAATCGAATTATGGAATTGTTGTCTTAGAATATCGTAATTCAATAAATAATCAGATTATTGAAAGTGAAGTCTTCACATTGCCTGCAAAAAATGTCAAATTAAAACCGTTTAGTGATAATGCTATTGTTTTTGCAATGGATATAAATGGAAATATAATAAAACAAAATTTAAATTAAGTATAGACTCACTGAATAAAATTAAAATTTGTTAATTGACTAAAATGTTATCACGCTTTGAAAATACGAACGACTCGAATGACATATTGTCTACATATTGGACCTGAAAATGATTGATAAGATTAGAAATGGATAGACGTGTTAAGTGAAGATTTATATTTACATTCATTTAATCTTTTTCCACAATTAGTACACGTAACCATATGTCCACATTCTAAAAATACACAATCAATAGTGGATTCCATACATATTTTACAGATGTTTGCGTCTGGAACTTCATCGATATCTTAAAGCAATAAAAATAGTTAAATCTAATCATTGACGAGTCTATAAGTCTAATCAATACTTTGTAGCTTTGTTTCTTGTCTATCATTCCAAAGGCGAAGAGCTTTCGATAATAATTCCTCTTTTTCGACACATCCCTTATAATCGATGAAATTACGCGCTAAGACTAGTTTCAATTGTCTAACACTTAAATCTTTGAGTTGTTCAGCATTTGTTAAGTCATCGATATTGAAACGAGCATTAATAGTGTCCGCATTCGCACCTGTTTTCACCTCTGTTTCATTTGTATTTTGAGAGATCTCAGAATGTGATGGATTAATGCTTTCACTCATTTGAGTCGAATTAATAGTAGGATTTGTGGTGAATGTGCTTTCATTTACAGGAGTTGGAGAAGTGTTAGAACTAAAACTTTCATTTTGATCACTTCTTTGAGGTTCTCTTGAACTCGTACTATAACTATCGAGACGTCTCGTATATTCGCTGGCATTTGAATTATTGGAAGCATTGCTTTGAGAAGTTGATTGCATTATCAAATCCACGAGTTCTCCCTTTTCCTGATTAATTCAAAATTAATATATCAATAGAAGTATTGACGAAAATTCATATGTTTTACGTTCACATACATTACACATTTGAGATGAAATTCTTTTAGACGAGAGAAACCATTTCAAATCACGAGGTCGTAATCCGAGTAAAGCATTTCGATCTAATGGCACGCTATTGAAGACACGACATCTTCTGCAGTGATTCCTTCTATCAGATCCATTATCTTTAATGAGACATCCATTGCAAAAATCCATTCCACAGTCAGTACACGTTCGCTATCATTCAAATCAAATAAAAATTGTTGGATTAATCATTTGTTTGAAGCAAAAATTAACAATTCATTGGATTAAATGGTGTCCAACATTTTAAATAATTAAAAGTTTAATTGAGAGTCACTTATGTTTTTTCGGATAATTTGAGAATCAGAGTAAATAAGGCTAACATTGAAATGAATAAAAGTTTGGAAGAGTTGATCACAACAACTCATTCATAATAGTCTAATAAAAACTTCATTAATGAAAAATTTTGAATGAAAAAACTCATCGACTCAATGAAAGTATGATTTTGAAAAAGTAAAAATTTGGACTCATTTTCAAATCGACTGATACTTAATAATAATTAAAATTTTGAGTCAAAATGAAAGTAAAACACAAATTAAAGTGAAGATAAATAAGTTGTCGAAAATATGACATAAAAATGTTAAAATAATATAAATAAACTGAGTATTGAAATGAGTATTAAATTGAAATAACTTAATGAGTACTGAATGAAGACATAGGACTTCGTGATTAAGTGTTGGCTGAAGTTCGTGATTAAGTGATTGTTATTATGAATTGATTAAATTTGTAATACCTTTCTCTTAAGTAAACTGAATTTATTGCCACAACTGTCACATCCATTGTTGTTATCTCTAGACTTAAATTTTGTGAATGCCATGAGTTCTTCAAAATTGGATCCGATGTTAAAGTTTCTGGGATTAAATGCTTGTGATAGTGAACTCAAATCCAACTGAATTGAAGGCAATTCAAAATTGAGGCCTAAGTTATTGGTTTGACTATTACTGGCATTACTATTATTAGCATTGGATGACTCATTACGATCTGATCTATTGCTGAAATTCATTTCTAATCTAATCTTTATTTACTGTTTATTACTTTTGTATAATTAATAAGTGTTTTCACACAATTATTTATTATTTAATATCCGTTAAATCCATCATTCAATCAAAGTATAGATAAAAGCATTTATATTCAGGTCAAGACTAACACGTAATTCTTATCAATTTAAACAATGTTTTATTTAATTATTTATTCAATTTATAATGATTTCTATTAAAAATAAAGCCAAATATTTAATACTTAATGTATACTTCTTTTGTGATCCAAATTTGAGCAACAAATACGACGTCTGATCACAACCAATAAATTACACTAAAAATAAAGTCAATCAAAAACTTTAATTCAGACACCTTTTCATACATTTCAACAGATTCTTAGTCTTTGTGCAAAACTTCTAATATTTTTCAATTCAATTTCCTCTTAGTATCCAAAAAGTCAAAAATTGCTTAATATTCAAATATTAGTATAAATCAAATGACGTCTTCATATTTGAATTGAGCGCTAAAGTTATTATTGAGAAACTTTTAAAGCCTTTAAATGATGACTAACTTTTTTTGAGGCGATTTCTCACTAAAACTTATCAAATCATTTACTTAAACGCTTATAAATAAGTTACAAAAATATTAATATTTATCAATAAATACCTGAAATTAAATATCAATTCATCTGATAATTGATTTTATAAAAAAAACAATTTTATACTTATAATTGAAAATTAGACAAAACAAATATTTGAGGCGAATTTTTATTTCCTTAATTTATTATTGAATTAAACATTTACAAGAAATATCATATGTTTTCGCATTCAAACAAGTGATTTATGTGTTAATCACACTTTAAGTGCAATACTTTCTAAAACTATCCCATGGGTTGAGTTCAAGGGAGGAGTCATTGACTGACTATCAGAATGAAAAAACTCTTTTTATACATAGACTTAATAGACAGAGAATAAAAGGGGAGATCATATTGTAAATGATTCAACACTTATTTTCTAGTCTTATAAATAAAGTTATAATAAGTATTTAGTTTAAGTTAAGGTTCATTTTATAAATGCCATTCCTTTTATGCATTGTTGAGAACAAACGTTAGGTTTGATATGAGATATAGAGTAACTTTTGTACTGTAAATATAATACAATCCATTCATAATTCAAATATAATATTACAATGATTTTTGTTTGAATCGTTAAAATTGCATTCAAATGAAACGATTGTTTTCTAAAAATCAATGCTATGTAATGTTGTTATGAGTGGTCCACATATTATGGCCCAATCTATCATTTTTTCATAATAAAAAGCGCTTTCACTAGAGCTGGTTATTAGGTCTCGATGGAGGGCAACCTCAAGACTCCAAAAATTGATTTCTATCTCTGTCTTTGAAACTTATTTCGGAAAAATCTTAACTTCAAATCTAATTTTCGAAGTTTTAATATAGAAATAAAAATTCATTTAAATACTGAAACCAATTCAAGTGAGTGAACTCGTATTTTTGATTAAAAATTGCAAACACTAAAAGTTTTTAAAGTCTAAAAGTTTAAAGTTTAAAGTTTAAAGTTTAAAGTTTAAATGCTCAGAAAAATTAGAGAAATAGTCGAGAGTCGAGTCGAAAAGTTTTTCCCACGAGACCTGTTGTCCCGAAGACCGCACTTATTCATAATTTATATATCATAGAGATATTCATCGAAATGAAATCAATAATTAAAGAGTGAGTTGAGAGACATCTACTGTAGACTTGAAAAGTATAGACTCAAGTATATATTGAAGGGAGAGTTACAGTGAACACATTTTATTTAAACTACAAAACATTGTTAATAATGTCAGCCATTCATTCTTTAAATCCAAAGGCAGAGATTGCAAGACATTCTCAGGCCTTAGCCATCAATATCAGTGGCGCTCGAGGTCTTCAAGAAGTTCTTAGAACCAATTTGGGTCCAAAGGGGACAATGAAAATGTATGTTCAATGTGTTCAATGCACAGAAGGCATGGCTCGCTTTGTGTCATATATAGAAAAATGCCTTAAATGGACATATTATGCAATTATACCATCTTTTCGTTTTTTCTAATTTTGATCCTATTTTTCATTTCTAAGGCTTGTCAGCGGTGCCGGAGATATTAAGATAACTAAAGACGGAAATGTACTCTTACATGAAATGGTAATCAAAACTTTTAATAAGATTTTAATAAGATTTAATTTGATTAATATTACCGGTTATTGAATAACAGAAATGAAAGCAAATAAAAGTCTAAATAATGTCACTTTTAATACTATTGTAATATTAAAGCAATTATTTATACTTTTTATGATTATAATGAAATGTACAGCAAATACAACACCCGACGGCTTCTCTCATCGCAAAGGCGTCCACCGCTCAAAATGACGAGACGGGTGACGGAACCACTTCTACTGTTCTCCTGATTGGGGAACTATTAAAACAGGCGGAACTATTCATAAATGAGGTGATTCTCTCATCCATTTAGTCATATATTTCATAAAATTATAATTCTTTTCATTATAGGGATTACATCCACGAGTCATCGCAGATGGATATGATTTGTCGCGTAAGAAAGCACTGGAAGTACTCGATTCCTTTAAAATTGAACAAAAAGATAACGATCGAAACACTTTAGTTAATGTGGCGAAGACTTCATTGCGAACTAAAGTTCATCAAAAACTATCTGATCATTTGGCAGAGATCTGTGTGGACGCTATTCTCACTATAAGACAACCGAATAAACCAATCGATCTTTTTATGGTTGAAATACAAGAAATGCAACACAAATCAATTGAAGACACGTCTCTTGTAAGAGGACTTGTTTTAGATCATGGGCCGAGACATCCAGACATGAAGAAAAACGTGCGAAACGCCTCTATTCTTGTCTGTAATGTGTCGCTGGAATACGAGAAGACGTATGTGATGTCATCTCTTTATTTAATGAAATAAATTATATTTTTATCTCAATATTGACAGTACTGTTCATTCGGGTTTCTTCTATAAGACGGCTGAAGAAAGAGAAAAATTGATTGACGCCGAAAGAAAGTTCATTGACGATAGAGTTCAGAAAATAATTGATTTGAAGAATAAAGTTTGTGGTGATGACAAAGAAAAGAATTTTGTGGTTATTAATCAACAAGGAATAGATCCCATTTCATTGGACACATTGGCCAGAGCGGGAATTATGGCTCTGAGAAGAGCTAAACGCAGAAATATGGAGCGATTGACTCTTGCGTGTGGTGGCTCTCCCATGAACTCTTTGGATGACTTGACTCCTGAATGCTTAGGATATGCGGGAATTGTTTACGAGCATACCTTAGGAGAAGAGAAATACACATTTGTCGAAGAATTGAAGAATCCCTTATCGGTAACCATTTTGATTAAAGGTCCGAATAAGCACTCAATAGTTCAGGCAAAAGATGCCATTAATGATGGCTTGAGAGCTATTAAGAATGCGATCGAAGATAAGAGTTTAGTTCCCGGCGCCGGAGCTTTCGAAATAGCACTTTATTCGGCACTTATTAAATACAAGAATGAAGTTAAAGGAAAAGCACAATTAGGGGTTCAGGCATTCGCTGATTCACTTCTAATTATTCCGAAGACATTAGCCTTCAATGCAGGTTTCGATCAACAAGACGTCATCATTAAATTATTGCAAGAATACAACGCATCCAATCAACCGGTTGGAGTCGACCTCAACACTGGAGAAGCAATAAATCCGGTGGATTTCGGAATTTATGATAATTATAGAGTGAAACGTCAACTCATCCATTCGTGGTAAACATTTTTTCATATCCTTTCTATTATTGATTTGAAATACAGACATAATTAATGATATTTTTGTGTTGCAGCACAACTATTGCGAGCAATTTATTATTAGTGGACGAAATAATGCGCGCGGGATTGACGTCACTCAAAGGAGATAAACCTAATTAATATTGAGCTCAAATGCAGCTTAACTTAATTTTTTAAAGAAAGAACAATAATTTTCATAACTTGTTTTAATTATTTACATAAACACAAGTATACATGTGAGCCGATTAATTAATTCATTAATAAATCCAAAACCTAATAAAGTTTAACCGATTGCACCGTTTTTTTGTTTCTCTTTGAAAATTAAAAATTTCTTAAAAGTCTGCGTAAAATAATTGCGAAGAACAGTGAAATTAAAATATGGAAAATATGATGAAAATGATTACACATAAGAGATCTTTAACATTTTGTCAATTAATGTTTAGTTAAAATATACTGCAAGACTGCCAGTAAAGGCACTCAACTGTATGAAAGAGTGTTATTCTATGAAAACAGTAATAATTAAAATGGATGTACACTATATGTAATGTGAGCTTTAGGTTAGCTTATGTTGAACTTGTTCGGCAGTGAGAAATAAGTTGAGATGAAAACCACAAAAGTTCAATCGTTAATATTTATCTCACGCAATATCACAGCATTTTTAATATACAGTATATATATATATTCATTATTTATATATAAACTTATTTAAATGTTTATCGAATCGAAATCGATTGATGAATAAATTAAGTCCCGATTACTATTGAATTACTACTCATCGTCTGACAAAGGCTCGTACTGTGGGGCCAATGCGTTAGGAGTAGTACTCGATGGCGTTCCGCTCCCACTCACGGCAGACGATTGTATTGTAGAGCCAGTCATTTGAGTGATTGGTTCTGCAGAAGTGGTTCCAATAGAAGGCGTCGATTGAGCTGTACTCGAAACTGAAAACGGTGTATAAGCAAAATTGTAAGCCAATAACCTATTATTATCAAAATCCCGGCCACCAGTCTTACTATCATTACCTCCTGATGTGTGAACCGCTGTTTGTGATAATGAACTGTTTGTTGAGTTACCACTATTTGATGAGGCCATCGGAACACCAGAAGTATTAAATAAGTTTGTTTCCGAACTCGAAACACTATTGGCTGAGTTTGAAGGCGAATATCTCTCTGATTGAGTGGTCACCACTTGACTGATCTGTGGTGTTGAGTTCGAATTGGTCTGTGTTTGATCTGTGCCAACACTCGAACTCAAAACACTGCTCACTCCGATTGGATTTTTCTTCAATTCGATCACTGATGAGGAAACAGAATGACTTTGATTCGGGACATCAGGCAATGCATTCTCACTACTGCTCGAACTGATTAACAGCCTTTTGTTGCTATTTTGCGCATCAGTTGTCGATATTTGGCTCTGTTGTGTCGACTGAGTTGTAGAAGAGGGCGGAAATTCTGGATCTGTTTTATCAATGGGTGAGGACGAAGAGGCCAAAGTGGATACAGACTCGTCAATAACCATTTCTCCCGGCGAATTAGGACTATCCGGATATACAGGGATTTGCTTCAAATCTTGCTGTTTATCAAAAGAAGTGCTATCATTACAGGCGGAGCTCACCTCCCAGTTTGACTTCTCTTTATTTATAGTTTCACTGCTTTCTGATGAGGAAATATTACTAATCGAATCATTAGAAACATTTTTATTACTATTATCTTCCGCTGAACTCTGAGAAATGGCTGACTCGTTATTATTAGATTTATTATCGAACGCTTGTTTCGCTACTGAATCATTCGATGCACTGATAGTTGGGATCAAAGTGTTGGCTGAACTCTCAGGTTCTCCGCAATCAGAAGAGTCTTGATCTAAGCTTTTTCTCATTTTCTTTGGCAAACTTTGACCTTCACTTTCATTGTCTTCGAGAACTGAAGCATTTTGAGAACTTGAAGGCGAAGTTGATTGTGGACCAGATGAGGACGAAATTGAAACCGGTATTGAACTCTTCGACACATTGAGAATCGGTGGCGAAATTGATATTTCCTGCTTTTGAGTCTTGTTTGATGAATCTGTTGATTGAGGACATGAAACTACGCGATCGTTGACTTCAGAGTTTTTAATTTTAAAGTCAGGCTCTTCTTTATTCTGTTTATCATTTTGATGTTGTAATGGTTGGACATCACTATTAGACTTTTTGTTATCATCACTGGTTTCATCAGTTGTAGTTCTCATAACTTCAACGATTCTGTTCTTAACGTAATCCAAAGGCGATAAACCGATTTGCGACTGATTCGTACGATTAGAGTTAGAATTCGTTGGATTAGTTGTTGTGACGGTTTGTTGAGATTGTTTTGACATAACTGTAGAAGTATTAGAATGTGAAACATCTGAACTCTCAGGACAGTAGAAATGACGACTACTTATGGCATTTTGTATTCCACTGGTTGGAGACCAAGTAGTTTGCATTGGACTAAAAGCTGTTGTGATTTGAACACTGTTTTCAGTTGAGTGAGTGGGCGGTGATATGGGCTCAACATTATAATGACTTAATGAAGGAGATGTTGATTTGACGGACGATTCATAGACAGGTCTCTGCTCTTTAGGTGACACATTCTGAACGATTCGAATAATTTGTCTTTCATCTGATTCTTTGACTTCTTTATCCTGTTGTAAAGCTTTTCTCAGTTTCCAACTCGAATGAGGCGGAGAAGGAGTTATAGGACTATTACTATTACGATCGGAGGGAGCGTTGGAAACGGCGGCCGCAGCGATGCCTTCAAGCATTTGACACGAACCAGAAACGGGTGGCATTGAATTTCTAGATTCAACATTCATTGCGGACATTCCATAAACTGAAGGACTATTCCGAGAATCTATTTGCATGAGAGCGTTGGGATGAGTTCGCCCGTCATTACTATAATTTTTCGAAATAATAGTAGCGATGTGTTCGCCAAATGTTATGTTTTTAGATGAAAAGTCATTCACTGTTTGATTCGGAACGGGGGGTAACCTTTCACTCGCTGAATAGGATTTATCTGGATCTGGACTGTCAGCTATTGTTACGATTTCTTCACGATTAGGATATTGAGACTGAACTGTCTTATCAGAGTTCCTGTATCTCCCAAAAAGAGATTCCACACCACTTGTCGGTGAAGATTCGTTTACATTAGATGAGGAAGAGTTGACAGGAGCTGTATTAGTCTTGCCATTCGGCGAATCAGTCGATGAGTTTATTTGATGTGTGATAATAGCGTCTATAAGATTTGCGGCAGTGAACTGTCCGCGAGAGGAATTGCTCTTTTGATTATCTTTTTGAAACGATTGAGAGAATAATTTGGACGCCTCGTTATCTAATTCACTGATTTGAGGTCTCATGTTATGTCTGGATTCAGAATTCAATTCTGTCATGTCTTCAGTTTTCATTTTGACGTTATGATCACTTATACGCCGCATAGGATCCGGTTGTCTCAGTTCTCTTTCAAACTGTTCTCTAGTGAATGGCTTCAAACTCGGCTGCGGAAGAGGTGCAGAACTTTGATGTTCGTTAACAGATCTGCCATATCGTTGTCGATCCATTTCTGCATTGTATTCTAATCTTCTTCTCTGTTCCATCGCATAAGCATAATCGTCAGGACCGGACACAAGAGGCCGATCGTGTGAAACAATTGGTATTCGCATTTTGTCATCGCATTTATTTCTTAAATCACTATTTGTATCATTTTCACCGAAATTTCGTGGCCTTCCGTGCATTTCCATCAAAGACTTCTCCAACCCTTCAACACTTGGTTTATCTTTTACTTGAGAACGAATCGATAGGTCAGTGCGGGAACCAGAATGTGAACCAGACCTCCGATCAATGTTAGGAACAGCAAGACTTTGTTGAGCGGCCGCAGTATTTACTAGTGTTGTGAACGCATCATGTGATGGAGTATATAAAGCAGAAGTGATGGGCACATGTGGTGATATCGAGCCTCTCATAGCCGAATGTGCGACAGGACTGATGACTTCAGGCCTATATTCTCGAGGAGAATTGGATTTTGGTGCTTGAATTACAGATTGTTTCATTTGATTGGGTGCGTTCCAGTGCTGCTGAATCACGTTTTGCCGATTCTAGTAATTATGAATCACTCATTAATATAACAGAAAATCCTAAATATAAAAACGAAATTATAGTTAACTCACATAATTAGGACTCTGAGATCCAATCGTTGGATGTCGTGCTGACCAATGAGATAAGTGAGCATCAGTTGAGCCAACCATTTGTTGAGATTTGTCAGGAATCACCATCGCTTGGCTGTCTCGATGTTGTATACGATCAGAATAGACCGATGACTGCATTGATGTTACGGGAGAATTACGAGAATTTTGAGGATAATTCGGATAAGAGTTTGTTATTCTATTTTGTGACGGAAGTTTCTGTTCATTAACAGCAGAACGCGATTCAATCTGTCCGTGAACTGGAGTCGATGATCGAACATCTTTGTCGCTCGAATTACTGCCACGTCTTGTCAACATCTGCTTTGAAGTGTTGAAATCAATCATTATTTGCTTAGAACTAAGTTGTGATTCTTTATGAAACGGAGATTTATTCATTTGATGAATACTCGATTGATAAGCATTTTGCTGTTGAAATCCAGGCGAATAAGAGTGATGTCCAGTGGGTGAAGCTCTTCGATAATATTGTTCAACAGATGAAGGATCATACATAAGGTTAAGGTTAGTTCTGGCCATCATTTCACCTCTATTTCCCTCCACAATAATTGAATCATTTTTTCTTCTCATGGCATCCAAAGGCAAATTTGAATTACCGCTCATCAGAGGTGTTCCGAGTGTTATGGATCCGCCCTCTTTATGAACAACTGATGGAATTTGTCGAAGCAATCCTTCATATCTTGGCTGTCCATAAGGGAAATTCGTTTGTTGTGGTATTCCAGGGGTTCCTTGAGTTATAGACCCCCCGCTTGCAGCCGAGACTGGCACTAGTTTTTCTCTGTAAGACATTTTGGGTGATAATTGAGAATATGGCTGATGTACTTTTCCAGAAGTGATCAATGGAGGGGGCGGTGGAACTGGACTTCCTTTAGTAATTGACATTTTGTTTAATCCCCGATTAGAAGGTGAAGATTGCATAATATCTTGTTTTTGTGAAACTAATCTATCGGGTAAAACATATCCTGAATTCATATGTCGTGCAGAGTCTGAATGTTTGATCGAATTGTAAGTCTCTTTATTTTCAATGTTTTGTTCACTGATAGGAGTAGAACCACGACTTTGGTTGGAATGAGCGGGTGGTATATATCCATACGGATAATCGCTTCGATGTAATAGCATTTTGTCTTTCATAGACGGACTATAATTTCGTGATGGGCTATAGTTATCAAATCTTCTGTCTTTTTTACTCAAATCTTGCACTTCATTATTATCGGGCTCTATAATCACATAAGGATGTGACGGATGACCAGGAGATGGACTTAAATGTTGAGAATAAGAGGCCATCATTGCCAGCCCTTCTGGTCTCTGAAGGTCAGCATTTTTATAACAATGTCGAGACGGACTCTCTCTACTTATCGACAGCGAGTCGTGTTTACTCATATCAACTATATTTTCACGTTTAATGACAGGTAACGGATACATATTAGAATTGATCAGATCATGAGTTTCTAGTTTGTTTCCAGTGTTAATAAGTGGCGGCGCGTTATTGTTGCGCATCGGCTTCAATGGCGACTGAAGACTCATCTCAATTGCCTGATATATCAAATCTCTGACACAAGTGGGCTCTTCTTTATTCACATTACTCATGATTGAGGAACTGACGGTTTGATGTGTTGACGGAGCGTTTGGATTGATTAGAAATGGCGGCACTTTTTGACGAGCGTTAACATTAGTGGAGTCATTAGTTCGCAAAACAGACGGCGAATGCGAGACTTTGCTGACCATATCAACAGCAAAGGCTGCGTCATGACTGGCAGGTCTGACATGTTTGTCGACCTGTTGATGTTGAAAATATATGTTATTAGAGGGCGGAAAGACAGGCATTGCGGAGTTAGCTCTCGGCGGATGATTAACAGCAGGTGATGACGAAAGTCTTTCATTCTCACAATTTCCTTGTCCTTCGTCTGCACTCATAGTAGCACTACTATCATAATCACTCTTAAGACTTCCCTGCGATGCACTCAAGCCTTTGTAATCTTGAAGTTTACTGAAATCTTCCTGAAAATTATTTGTTGTTGAGGAACAGCTTAAATTATCAGACTTTCCATGAATTGCTTTGGGATTGACATCAATGTCTTCTATATTTTTATTGATAGGACTCGAGGCACTGGCAGTATCGCTATTACACCGATCATTACCTTCTTCTGCGCTCGAAGTTTCTTCACTGTCTCCGTCACTCATTTCATTCCAATATTCATCAGAATCTGATTCTCCATTTTTCAAAGGTTTTCCAGAATTGTTCATAAATTCTTTTAAAATCTTATTCAAATTGAGTTGATATTTGTAATTAAAGTAAAAACTTCGGCATTCTTTGACATTCTTTGTGCAGATTTGAGCGGCGATTGCGCTCCAGTTTTTTCCATGTTCTCTAATAGACTGTTTGATTTGTTCGATCTCACTATCAGTCCAATTACTAGCTGAAGACGCATTACTTTCATGTACACTATTTCGTTCTGTGGGTCCAATTAATCCTATTCTACGCGAGACTCTCATTACACATCGCGGACACCCAGTCTTAGCATTAATTGAAATATTCAACTCATTGGCAAAGACTTGTTTCCGTTCGGTACTCATTTCGAACCAGAGTTGTGGTAACATTTTTAATCTTTTGACTTTTCTTCGGGGTGTTTTGCACGAAGCCATAGGACATTGACGGCGAACATTCTTGAAGTGACACATAAGACATACTCTCATTCCTTGTTTGAAATCATTATTGCTTATGCCGTACAGATTGATGTTAGAAAGTGTAACGGATCGTGATTTAGAAAAGTTTTCTACTTTACTGTCACAAATACAACATTTATGTGTAGTATCACATGACTCATTGTTTTCATTGATATCCTCACTATCACTAATATTATCACACTTTATACTATTTCTAATCTCAATAACAGAATCTTCAGACTTGATCCCAGAGGTGGGACCGTTTAGATTTTCATTTTCTAATGCACTCAATACACTAGAAGTAGTAGAAGTAGTTGTAGTTGTGATCACATTCACTACAGATTGAGATACCATTGCAGTAGCAGTTGTTGTTGTTGTCAAAGTTGTGGTTGAAGTGACGATTGTGGGTGCAGTCTTTGTCACATCCTCTGAATTTTGTTGTCTATTCACAACACTTGGTGACGGTCTCTGTTGTTGTGCAGTCAGCGCTTGTTGTTGAGCTTTGACAAGTGCACGCGTCCTCTTTTTAACATGTTTTCTCAACAATTGTTTATAGTTTTCACCTTTTTTAGAAAGATAGTAGTATTGCACACACTCGGAAACACTTTTTCGTTCCAAATAACTCGCGATTAGCCCAAAGTTTTTTGGATGTTGAAGATATTTTTCCCTAAATATTTCCTTTTCCTGATCTGTCCATATATTAAGGAGTTGTCTTTCTTTGTACTCAGACATCGGGTCCTCAACAATTCCGTTTCGATTAATGAAATTATGTTTTTTATGTCTTGTATCTAAAAGAATGGGCGGAACCACAGCATAGCTTCTCATCTTTTTATCTTCTAATTCCTGTTCTTGAAGACCGTCCATAATTTCTTCGAGTTCTGCATCACTTCTAATACGTTGTCCGACACGTGAAAACCTTTCTTTATCTTCACGTTGTTTTCTCAACTCTGGAAATTGTTTTTCAAAATATTCCCTTAATTTGATATCTTTAGACTTTTTTGTAGGATTTGTTTCTTTCTTTTCAAGCTTTTTAAGCCACGAAAGCATTAGTTTGTCATAAGTGTCAGTTAAGTAACGTTCTCTCATTTGTTTTTCATGAAACCTCTTCTTAAAATAAAACATCAATTTCTTTTTAAAACCAACAAATTTTTTCTTATTTTCATGATATATAGGAGTATCAGACGGTTGATTATATAAAGGCTATTAAAAATATAATTGTGTTAATAATTACAAAAACAAATCATTTATTTAATAGAATACAATACCAGTTCGATTTTGGGACCCAATCTGTCGAATTGTGAGTGAGCTTTCAATGTTTTGGCCTAAAATATGGATTTATTTTTAATACAAATAGAAGATAAAAATGTTCAAACAAGACATGACTCACTTTATTATCAGAATATATCAATTGGGCGACACTCAGCTGTTTAGACTCTGGCGTCGAGATGTCTTGTAGTTCCTGATTCTCGGCAGAGGGTTTGCTTGTGACGAGTTCTAACTCTTGCTGTAAATCAACATTTATAATGATAAATAAATTGTAATATGAAAATATTATCGAATACATACGTGCTTTTTCCTTAGTTTTTGAATTTGTGATTCTGTATTTGTAATTTCTCTATCAATTTTGTTAATATTTTGTAATAATTCATCTTTTGATGATCTTAAAGGTGACAAATCTTGTCGAATATCTTCATTTGGCAGCGTTGGAGATATAGCTTCGACTTGAGGCGTGTAAGCGGGCTCCTGTTTTGTGATAAATAATCATTTTTAAACTCTTAGGGCTATATTGAGAGGTAATGTAAAAAATAAATAAAAACAAGATTTACGACATTATAAATCTTTTAATCAAAGTTTAAATTCTAGTTTTAAGAATTTTTAAATAATTCAACTAATTTTCGTGATTTAAAATATCTATAAATAGTATAGAAATGGAAAGCTAGTGATTAAGACTGACAAATATAATGAAGATTTTGAAAATTGTCAACTTGTTTTGTACATTAAAATGAATTTGTTTTTAATCATTTTAACATAATATGCGTTTACACAACCTGCTAGAGTGGAGTGAACTCTAGGCAAACATAAATCTGAATCTATAACTAGAATAAAGTGGCGAAAATGAGTTATAATAACCTTTTTAACTTCGATGATATCTCTTGTATCGATAAGCAATGGCTGATGAATTGGAGCTCTCGATTCATTAGCTAATGTCAAACGCGGCCTTTTATTTGCAGTTATTTCTGATATATCTTGAATATTATGTGATTGTGATATATGTTGTGATGGAATCATTGAAGATGTTTGATGGTGAGGTCCAACTGGTAGGTGTAATCCATGCTGAACCATATGCATTGGTGTGGGACCGGTGTTGTGCTGGCTCACTGTTGTCGATGGCAATGGCATCGAAGTTGATTGAATAGTACCTCCTTTTCCACGATTATCATATGGAGCGTAACGATAAAGTTGTTCATACCTTTCACAATAAATAACAATTCAATATTAATGAGAGTCACGAATATTACACCAATTATTCAGCATTATTTACATACCTTTCTCTATCAATTCTATTAACATAAGCTGAAGCTGCAGATGAACTGAGAATATTATAATCATTAGTCTGTACATTATGTGGCAGAAGTGATGGACGTCTTCGAACTATTTGTTGCTGAGAATGACTACTTGGACCGGACGAGACATTGGCACCAGAATGAGGGCCACCACCGGAATGGTGTAATTCATTTGATTCGCTACGATTTCGATACCTCTCAATTGTTGCCGAAAATTCATGAGCATGTCTTTCAACCTGTAATTATTATTTGCAATAATTATTAAGTTATTCAATGTTTATATGAGTTTATGATTGAAACTTGTAAATGAAATTTGAAAATGATTTTTGAAAATGGTTTTTGAAAATGATTTTTGAAAATGATTTTTGAAAATGGTTTTTGAAGATGATTTTTGGATTGAAAATGTGATTACCGGATAGTTGCTCTCTCTATATGCTTGCGGGCCTACAGCTGCCGAATGCGGATTATTCGCTCCAATATATAATGACGTCAAATGAGGGGGTAATGCCGACGGAGCACCCGAATGGTGGTATGAATTACGAACTGGTTCTTGAGTTGTTCCCGGATAGGGATATACTCGAGTGCCCGGAATAGTTGGCGGACTCAAGTGATCCGAATGACGCTTTGGTAAATAACCACCACTTGTTTCATGTATAGACCTATCAATCAAATAATAGCTAATTAAATATCATTTTAATTCACGTTTTCTATCATTTGATTAAATATTATTTTTACATTTCATTTAAATTATGAGAAGAGCAAAGATCAGAGAATATAATAATGCATTTTTCCAATGTTTGATTTGTTTTGTTTTGAATTGTACTCTTAAGTGAAATTTAATACTCGAACTGAAAGTTATATTAAATTAAAAATTCGTACAGAACTTGATAAAAGTATTTTTATTTTATTTTCGCTCATTTGCAGGTAAAAGAAAAAGTAAGAGTTTTTCTCTTGTTATACAGAGTAAAAGTTAGAAATGAATGGCGTTGTCCTCATTGAGAGTCAACCTTGAACAAGAATGATCAGCAAAACTGGTTGTTGTGCTCAAGTTCCCTTACGATAGACTCACCAAAACGTAATCAATAGATGCAAACTTGAGTTTTATAGAAGTGTGTGTTGAGTGGTTCGTTCTATAAGGCATTGAAAGGGAGGGCAGGTATAGAAGCACTACAGGCAGACTTGAAAAGGTCTCAAATGATGTTTGACTGTTTTACACAAATTGCATATAAATGTACACATTTTTATTACACTACAGCTAAGCCAATGTGACGTGTTCTGCAAAAAATGCCACCACTTTTCGAGTTACATAACATTTTTTCAAATTTCTAAAGTTCCGGTTTTTAGGTTTGAGGCTTAGCTTCAGATAAACAACATTTCACTCGTGGCATCCATTGTCTTATTGTCTTTTGTTAAGACTTAATAATATGAAATATATGTGAATAATTGTACACTTTTCTAGACAAATATTATGGAAAAGCATGAGTGAAACGTTCTCTTCTTATTACATATTTTTGTCCATTTGCATGACTCACGAATCTGCTAAGCCTTAAGGCAATCCTTATAACGTGGAAACTGTTTTATCCTATAAAAAATTCTCTCGTTTGTGGTTGAATTGAGCCACTAATCATTTTCACTTCAATATCGATTCAAATGCATTCATCAAATTATGTCACAATTGTTTGATCAGACACAAGAAGGCCAACAGAAACAGAGATTTCAAGACAATATCGGTTCACATTTCCATAAATAAACAAATCAGTCGAATCCACAAAAACTTATCAGATAATGAAATTATCTCTTCTCAAGAAATGTATACGTATTTATATGACTAAAAGGTTCAATAGCTAGTAATCAATATCTTTTAATCCAAATATGAATGTTTTTAAATGTAGGAAAAGTCAACTATCATTTCAAAAGTTGTGATGAATTGACAAAAATATGTCTTTGACCTCTTCTTGTCGTGATTTAAATGATTTGAATGCAGATTAAAGTATATTAAGAGATTTGGCATGAAATCCACAATCGATTTGCAGAAGTAATCAACAGAAATGGTAATCGATTGCTATTAATTGAAGATATATTAAGAACTCATACATAGAAACTAAATGATATCTAAGAGAACTTGCATATAATGAATATATTTATTGAAATATCGATAAGTTTATTGAAGTATTGATAAAACTTTGTGAGATTAAAAGTAAATAATTTGAATAATATTTAAGCAAAGGGTTCAATGTTAGTGTTGAGCATTCAAATAATTGTATGATTACGTTATGAATTTATAACGCAATCAAAGATATGGAAAATTTCATACAAAAAGATAAAGTTTTTGTGTCTGTATGTTTGACAAGAGGCAAAAGTGGAGAATGAGCTCTATATCAATATAAAGCCTTCACTAATTCCAAGGCCGTCAGCCGTCAGGCCATTTTGGCTCTGCATTGCCGTAACTCTACTCTTATAACAGTATATTTACTACATATTTACAGTAATGATTATATTTCGTACAACTAATCATCTAATTTAGAATTTTTTATTAAAGCATAAATTATCTGAATTATTAGTGAGAGCTCAACAATAAAGAATAGCAAAGACAAGGCTACAGTTGCGTTACTCAGCGACTAAACCTTATCAATAACTGCATAACTATTCAAACGTCCTTTAAATGAGTTTATTATAAAACAATTCATTTCAACTAATTTAAGGTAAAACGCATTTTAATTAGTAAGAATTGTCCACAAAACAAAGTTTCTTCAACTATTTCATGGAAAACTTAGTGATATATTTGAATCATTTTCACAGTATATTAGGTTTGAATTTGTCTGAAATATATTTATAATTTAGAGTTAAAAACACTTGAAAATAGTTGAAAAATGAATTGGTATTAAACAAACCTTTCGGAATACATTTGTTGTTCATAAAACTTGACTGAATGTGGTATCAGAGATGCATTACGCATAGTATTGGCTCCTTTTTCACTTATTTAATACTAATTTATGATAGCTTTAGATAAGGCTAACCATCATTGAAAACATTTAAGGCCATCAATAACACGTATCAATCAATTCAAGTTATGATAATGTACTTTATTATCAATATTATTAGATTTAATCATCATTTTTAATTAGTATTAATTCTAAACACATTTGTCTAAATTTCTCGTCACATAAAATACTATTAAATCCTTTAAACTGTACTTTATTTGGCATTTCATTTGTTCCTTTAATGTTGAATTTGTGGTGAAATTTAGGTTAAATAGTATATTGTTTTTTAGATTAATATTGAAGTAATGAAATAGTTTGCCATTAGTTTGTAATCAATAGCTCATTCCATAAGAGGTCAAAGTGTGTAGTGTCATCAATTTGATAGTAAACTTGTGATATGCAATCGTATTCATATCAATACAAACTTCATATATTTGTAGTATTGGTAGACGTGATAGAATATGTTTGATTTCCTATATTATGTATTTCAATCAAGAGACTCACGAAATGGCAGTCAATTAAGTGAAGCTTTAATTGTAAGTTAGGCTGTAATAAAGGAGTACTTCTAGAGAAGACCAGTAAAACACACACAATAACAATGAAAAAATTTAAATAAGACTTAATGCTAAAAAATATAGGTCTCACTCATTGCACACTCAATAGACTTAAACACATCACAAGCATCACAACCAGCTTTTGTTGAGATGTTTTAAAATAGAGTTTCTCTCACTCATAAAGCAAAGGCAATGGCAAAGTAATGGTCTCGCAGTGCCAACAGTGCCAAGTAGTGAGTAGTGACTATAGGGGAGAAATAAAGGGCAAGTTTATTATTGTTGGTGAGGGGTGACTGCTTCTAAAATTACATTATAGACAGCACTTCCAGCATATAAGGTATACGCATATACTGTAGAAAATTGAGTTTTAGGGCGAGTGAAGCGGGGAATAAGGAGAAGGTTGTGATAAAAAGAGTACCACTACTAATATTACTACTACTACAATAGTGTTTGAGCAGTTTCTTAAGCTGTGCACTTGCTTTCAGGTAGTATTGGTTCTCTACAATCCAGTTCTGTCGCACAGTTCCCTGCCTTCAAGGCTTGCTATGCGCTCAACAGAGTCAATGAACTAACAATTACTATAAGCGTTCTCTATGTGTGACAGGTTCGACATCACAGACCAGTCCATTTGCTTTTGTTTAGGGGCTAACCATGCATTCAACACGAAAACACTCATCATAATGAAGGCTCGACGAGCTTTGCGAAGGTCACTAAACACGCAAACACACTGCCTCTCATACCATTCCATACCATTTTATATACCATTATAAGAGTGTAAGACTTTTCATTTGAAACAGTATATTCACTATTCGTGTTAAGAGATGGCAATACACAGCACAACTAATATGAATACCTGCTTCTCATTACAGTCTCATTAGAATAACTGTTACTTCAATAAATCTCTTTTTACAGATCAGGTTTCGCAAAATAATTTCAGATCAAAATTACGCAAATGTTAACAATGTTTCAATCAATACAAGTATAAACTAGTTCTTCACAACGCTTTGCAAAGAGTTAAAAAAACCTCAAATAAAAGCGTCTCAATCCATGACAATATCCGCAAAATGAGAATATTCTCAGATAAAAGTTGTAATCATATATTGATTAAAATAACTGAAGGCAATCTTGATTTGAAAGTTGAATTTAAAACCGAAAACAATTAAGTCAACAAAATATAAACATAACTGAAGGTTAAAATGTCTGCGGCTCTGTTCTTAATTACTTTTAAACACTCTGATTATCTTTAAAACAAAGCAATTAAACTAAAATGCATTATAAGATAAGCTATAATTAGCCCCGAGTTTTACTTTTAAACTAAAATCCAATCAATAAATTCTCTATTATAATGATCACCAAAATTAAATCAATTCAATTTTCTTAAGGTAATTATCATTTGAATAAAGATTTATATTTCATTTTCAAAGAGATTCATTCCTATTCATTTGAAATGAATTTTATTTTTCATTACTTTAATAGAAGTGATAATAAATGGATAATTAATGTAAAAACTCCATTCATAAGTCAATAATGGAATCACTTATACTTAAGATTTATATTCATTAAAATCCCACACATTTCTTGTTATTAGAGATTAAACCAAATTTGAATGACTTTTGAAATATTTTGGCAAAAATTGAAAATAACTTTAAAAAAAAGATTTGCCGTTCCCTCAAATACTCTTACATTTTGTATTTGAAATATAACTAGATTTCAAGTCAATTAATTTTCTGACAAATCATTCGGAACGGCTTTTCAAAATACAATACATTTTAAAAAATATCTCAACAAAAATGTATGAATTTTTTGACTGATCCCAACTCTAAATATACGAAAGAGTTATTTGAATGAAATTGTTTGCTATTTTGATGAATATTTATAAACATTTTTTATAGTTTGTTTGAAAGCCCTGATTATTACTATTTTAAATATTTTTCTCATTAAAGAAATAAAAAACAGAATGCTATGCAAAACTTGAACCAAAGACTTTATCTACAATATAATCGACCCGTTAATCGATATGTAAATTAAATAAATATTAGAGATCAATAAGAGTTATTAGAGTTATGGCCAATATTTTCCAATTTCCAAAATTCGTGTTGTTTTAATCGATAAAATATGCGATAATTTAAAAAAGGTTGTAATTTAATTTTTGTTTCAAAATAAAAGTATCAAATAATAAATTACTTTTACAAATAATGATAGACTGATAGACTTTACACAACATTTACGACAATTTGTTTGCATTCATACAAATGATAAGATTTTTGTGTTTAAAGGACTGTTATTTGGATTAGAGATAAACACAAATAATTATAAATGTAGAGAGACTTACCGTTCATATAATAATTTGCTGTTCATTATCATTAAATCAATATTAAATAGAATTGAAACAATTTGATGACCAATTGATTAATAAAATTTGTGCTTTAATTGGATTGTGAATCAAATCCAAATCAATGAAAGTTATGATTAATTAGTGTTGAAATTCATATGAAATTGAGTACTAATTATTAGATTTGATACGATTTGAATAGTAATAAACAATAGACATATTTAACTATTAATTGATGCTCAAAATAATAGTGATTTGGTTTTATTGATAAATAATGGACTCATGACTTAAGATAAAAATAAAATAAACATTTTTTTCAGTTCACATAATTTCCACAATTGTTGGTAAAAAACAGCACATATTTCAACATTTTCCATACATTTCAAAACCATTTTATAACTTATTCTTCAATTCAAATGTTTTTTAACGCTTCAAAATTAAACAACTTTAATATCAATTCAAATCAATTGAATTGAATTTAATTTCACTTTTAATTAAAGTCAGATATTTTTAAATGGCGTGACTCTGACTCACAACTCATTTCAACTCTAATTCATATTTAATGCGCATGTCTTTCATGCATTGAATGTCTTTACAGGTAATTATTATTTCATAATTCCATTCAATTGGAATCGAAGGCCTTATACATTAATCATAAATCGCATAATTTGCAGACCTGTCCCACCCTTTGCTCTATTTTAGACACTAATATTAGATCTGCTTTTGTTAGTTATGGATTGACCTTAACTGACAAGTGAGTCAACTCACACTTTCACTTGTTGTGTCCCAAACAGACTCTCAACTTATTTGACTCACATTTGACTCACATTTGACTCAATTTATAATTAAGTTTTCATACTCTGCACAACTTAAGTACTACTTAGTTATTATAAGTATTAATAAAGTTTTAATAATAACTTCATTAGTAATTATTTGATTTGACTTACTTTATAACATATGAAACTTCTATTGACATTTAACTCAATTTCCGTAATTGAAAAATAATTTGATTAGTAATAAGTAAATCACTTATTATGTAATATTAATATATATTCACAAAACTCTCAAAAAGTTGAATATTGTGTCAGTACTTTTTAATGAGTATACACTTTGATATACTATAAAGTAAGCCATAGTTTGGTTTTAGACAAATCTTATTCACAACTTTTCGGTATAAGTTTATTTGCAAAATGTTTTTAATTGAATTTCAACTTGATTTCTATTAATAATTGAATTTTTTCAAACTATTGACTAATACTAATTGACTTGTACTTGACTTATAATTTTGTATTTATGAAAATTGTAAGAAAAAATGCCTTTTTATTGAATGAATTGCAATAACAAAATAATAATTGTTATTAAGTAAGTTTAACTTTGAAGGTTTCCAGACAATAATAATGATAGATTTTTTAGAAGAAATATGTTAAGGGCTTATGTAGTATACTTTCATTTTCCTTATTCATTCATCGATTTTATTAACAGCAAAATATTCATTAGTTTCAAATCATCTTAATTACAACTTGGGATAAATACAGAAAATTCATGCAATTATTGTGTGTTTTTTCTTTCATACAAATTTTCTTAAAGTTTTAGTTAAATCATTTTCATATTAATGCTTACCTCTAATCTTATTTCACTTTTTTACTAAAGGGTTTCATTCAAATCAATTTTTATACACTAAAACTCAAGTTATGTGAAATTGAATTTTCATAAATCTGTCATTCATTGCAATATTTTATAAAAATTTAAACTGATGTTATTATTGATTTTTGTTGACTCGGCTCGAATTTACTTGAAAAAACTTCTTCACTGTAATCAACCGATAGTCCGAAAACGAGACAAATAATTTGCATAAAGACATAATGATTAAGAAAAAAGGGTTAAGAACTAATTTTGTATTAAAGAGATTGATAAATATAAATAAGTTTTTAAAGTTTAAGGAAATAATGTAATATTTATTGATCCTAAAGATTTGTGAAGATTATTGGCATGAAAGCTATGCATAAAAAGAATGAGAAAGTAGAAAACTATTATATTTGATGGTAACAGTGAGGAAACAGTCAGGTATTGCTATTGTACTTAAAGCATTTGAATGTTTTCAGTTCTTTATAACATAGCAACCACTAAAAGGAAACATCACTACAAAAGTTTCGTCTATTTCTTTCAAGTGTACGATTTTAGTGATAGTTTAAACTAAAATTAATAGTTTATAGTAAAGATGTCAAAGTCCGGTAGTTATAGATTCAACGATAATCCAAATAATTTGTGCTTAAGGTAAGGACACTTAGAAATCATTTCTGTGAGTCAGTGCAATAAATTAAACTATTTATTTAAGGGTTCGAATCAGGAAAACTCCTACACATAAAGTGTTTGCAAATGATTCTTTTGATGAATCTGACTCTTCTTCAGATTCATATGAAGAACATCTTATTAAATGGCAACAAAAGATATTCAGTCAGGTATTGATTGCTCATTAAATAAGACTTTGAGTGTTAAAAGATTAAAAAATGAGGTAAGAATATCATGAATGCTCACGAGTATCACGTCTTTGAGTATGACTTCCCTGATATTCATTTTAAGAAACGTGTACTGCATATAGATTTATAAAAGCAAAATATCATCTAAAGTCAAATAAAGTTCAATTTGTAAGCAATAAAACCTTTTAGACAAGTTTAGCCTGAGTTTAGTGATTAGAGTATAATTGAGATAAATTTCAAACATTAATTATCTAAAAAACTAAACTTTAAGACTTAGATATTATTCCCTTTTTAGGAAGAAATTCAATGGTTTCAATTAGATCGTGATTATAGAACTTTTTTGGAGAAGAAATATCACATCGAAATTAACAAACATAAACTTAACATTAAATCAGATACAAAATCAATGTTTCAAATTTTCACGATAACAGACAGCGATTTATCATTAGAGAGATGGTCTCATTTCTTAGATAAAACAGTTATGGCATTAGATATTAAACAACGTTTCATGTATATATTGCTCGAGACTAAAGAGGAATCAAATGGTTTATTACTTTGTAAACTTTCGATGCAAACAAATAGAAAATTATTGAATGTTACGCCAGATTTGAACCGTTTAACACAAGCATTTACTTTGAAAAATATCAATTTAAGTGGTAATGAATGAAAATAATAACAACTCAAGTAATTGTTTATTTAATATTTAGTTCAAGGAACTTGTGATATTGATTATGTTATCGACATTCAACCAAACAGATTGACAAGGTTTCTTCAACTTCAGACAAATTTAAATATTTTATTCATTTATTCATTTTCATAATTTTAGGGAACAAATGCAAAACAGAAACTTCTTCATTGAGAAAGTGAGTCAATTTACAAAAAATATCTCTTTTCAAGTTTAAATCTACTATTAATCAAATACTTATGAACTTGAAGTTGCGCTTTGCACTCACTACCAGTGGCCCTAAATTACCTCCAACTCAAATGGCAATATCAATGGTATCGAAAATTAAATAAATTTTTCAACTTATTGATGCCATGCTTTAAATTTGACTTATTAGGAACCAGTTTTGAATGAGGCTATTCTGCAAATTAATGGAGAAATCGGTAAAAATAAAAACAATATTTTTTATTACTTGCACTTCAACTCGTGCAGTATCTGAAATATTCTGAATATATTTATTTAAATGTTAAAAAATTAAGTTTTTACAAATCTCTATATTGATTGTACGCATGAATTACTCGTGTAAATCAGTATGAAGTCAAAACCATCACATACTCAATGGTTAATCATACAAAAAACTAGTCCCGAATCTCATGATCAATGTTTAATGTAAGAGTTAGTCAAAAATGAGTTCTTAAACTCGAGACGAGATTAAAAAATCATACAAAAGTATTCCTGGAATTAATGGGTATCACTTCATCTGATTCGAAGTACTGTACGAGAGTTGAGAGCCAAACAGTTGCTAATGTAAAAAGAGTGTCACTTAGAATAAACTTAATCTTCTGATATGAATGTAAAATAATTTGAAGAAAATGTTAAGAACTTGATCTAAGTCTAACTTCTAATTACAGATTTATTGCAAAATTAAGACTTTTAATCCTTATTTCATTAAAAATTCGTAAAAATTAAGTTTAATGTATAAGAAATTGTTTAATGTATTGCTTTGATTATGAGATTAGATGTATCTTTAATTTATCTTTAATTTATCTTTAATTTAATTTATAGTTTTAGCCGAGAAGTTCGAGTGTTGGAATTTATGCGTTTGCTTTTACATTGAGGCCAACAAGAACTGGACATTTATTAATAATTTAAACGATTCATTTTTTTATGGGACAACACAAAAATGCTTTATAAATAGTTCTGAATCAGCGCTCTTTTCCACACCATTCGAAACTACCATTAAATATACTGATGAAAATGTATTTATGGATAAGTGGCCTATACTTTATTTAAAAGTGTTATCATTTGATTATTGGAATCGTTTAATATTTGAAAGCTATGGTTCTGTTGAGCTGCCGAAGAGAATCGGAAGATATTCTCTGACAATAAATACATGGAAACCTTATGCGAATAATCCAATAGATAAACTAAAACAATTTTTTATAGGCTGTTCTCCAATACTTGAAAACATTGATGAAAATAAGATGTGTTCTTCGGTAAGTCTGAGAATATGCTGATGTGATGCTGATATTATGCTTATTTAATTGAAACTTTTTATAAGTAGAATACGTGCATAAACAATTACGGATTGCAGTCTCAATCAAGCGGTTCTGTTCATCTCAATTTAGATGTTCTCATGCAAACCGAGTAATTTTCTTCTTTATTACATAGTCATAACATTTACATAGTTTAACACTGATTGAGAAAATTCATATACAATATAAGTTAGAAAATCTATATGACGTCTCACACTTTTGATTTGAGAAACCAATTTTCTGTCAGTACTTTACAATTAAGATCAACTGTAGATTTAATCAGACTTCCAATTTATTTTGAGGTAACAAATCCTTTCAAACTAATGATTGATAGAGTGAAATGAATGATCACTCATATTATTTATCTCAAATCTTACTAAAAAAGTTGCTCAAAAGAGCATAACTCAAACCAAACAGCCTTATAATGAATGGCATTTCGTTTTCTATAGTAACTTAACATAATTGCAAATAATCGCTGGAAAAGCTAACTTTAATCAAATATTAACACATTTTATCAGTGATCAAAATATTTGACAGTTTAAATTCCAACTCTTAGATGTGCTTCAAATCAAACATTAAACTTGATATGAAAACCAAATTTCCACGAAATTTACATTTGAATCTTATATTTCAGATCATCTGAAGTTATAAAGCGAAGTAATGAAAAAATGAAAAGTTTATCGTTTTCTTCAATGCAACAAAATTTATTATCAGTTGTTTCTGCATTTCAAAGAGCGAAACAGCGAATGAATTACATAAGAAATGAAATAAATAAATCAAACATGAGTTAATACAATGATTTGAAATTGAAAGCTCACTTCAATATTTATAATTTTTTTGTTTAATCATTTATTATTTAATGACATGTTTGTAATTGAATGAATTGATATGATTTTTGATAGTTCTAGTTGTGATTGATTAGAAATGTAACTTATTTTCATATTTCATCAATTTATTCTCATGTATCAAAGTTTGTACGACTGTTCGTAAACTTGAACTCATATTTTGTAATCTTCACTCAAAATGTGAATAAATAAGCTGTACTCTAATCACTTATTATTTGTTAAACATTTAATTTTTTGCCATTTTTCCCAAAAAAGTTACAATACTTTTATAAACTCAAAGCTCTATTAAACATTTGAATGATTCCATTTTGAAAATTTACTCTTTAATGCAATTGTTATGAAGTCATGAAGTCATACTTGATAATGCAATTTGGAGTGATTACTGATTTGATTCATGTAAGCTATAATAATATTATATTACGTTCAATGTATTGCTTCATTCAAATAAAAAGACTGTTGAATGAATGCAAACTTTTGGAATGCAAATAATTTGTATGCCATATATTAGTATAGCAACAACTTCAACAAGTATAAAAGGATAAAAAAGATTTCAAAAAATAATCTTTTCAATTCAAATAGGAATACTAGAACTTAGGTCTCGATCGAGTCAAACCTTTTCTACTATTAATTCTTTTAACAGATTATTTCCAATTCGAGGCCTCATTTGGGTTTGGGTTGGGATTCGGATCTTCATTTAGGTTTGGGCTGGAATTTGGATTTCATTTGGGTTGGTTCGCAAAAGTAAGAACTATTTGCAACATTACACAAGGTTTTCATGTGCTGAGTAGAAATGCACTCAAAAGTTTTTGTTTTCAAAGTCATAACCTTCATAAACATCACATTAGAGTCAAACTTCAGTTATGAAGTTCTAATGAAATGAAAACAGTTTATTAGAACTGAACATAACATTAAGTGATTATTGAAGTTTGACTCTAAGGTGATGTCTTAAGTATAAGACTTCAAAAGAAAAACAATAAGAAAAGTTATAATAATTGTTAAAGAAGTAATACATTTGGGAGTACTTGGTTTGGGTAGAATTGACTTGGGTACAGCTCATTTGGTAGAATTGATTTGGGTACAGTTCATTTGGGTAGAACTGACTTGGGTACAGCTCATTTGGGTAGAATTGACTTGGGTACAGCTCATTTGGTAGAATTGACTTGGGTACAGCTCATTTGGGTAGAACTGACTTGGGTACAGCTCATTTGGATACATTTAATTTGGGTACAACCCTGTTTTTAATCACCTAAATTACTAATTCTCAAAAAAACCTTCCCATTTTCAAACTCGTATATAAACTAAAATCTAAAGAAATTATGTTCAAGTCTAATTTGTGAATTGAGTGAAAAAAATATCTATGAATTAAGGCTTGTTTTCTTATTGAAATAAAAATGAATTTTTTCGGCACAATATTTTAGAAGATAATTGTATAATCAAAGAGTTTGTTTTTGAATAAATAGGTAAATTATCAAAAGTTATATGAATAATAGTAGAGAAGACTATGAATAATTGACTTAAAAAAGATTGAATAATGAACTGACTTGAGCATATCCCCCATCCATTTGAAATTTATGATAAACTTGGAAATGGGTATTTCGATACTTGAGAGCAATTAATTATTGCATTGAGAGCTCATTTGAATTTTGGGTATTTAAACAGGATTGTACCCAAACCAAGTGTAGCCATACATTTGATACTAACACTGAGTCTAGTGCCGTACCCAGGATAGAGCCAAAGGGGCACGTGCCCCCAGACATTTTCAGGCATTTATGAGCAGAAATTGAGAAATACTTTTTATGAATGAAGGGCGGCAGAGCTCACGGCACTCACTGAGTCTAATATTATAATAAAGTTAAGTCTATTAGAGAAGGATTCGCGGAATCAATAGAAAGGGATAGACTCATTGCAGTGCATAAGCACTTTATTTACAGAAATACATCACTGCTTTCGCCAATAATACACTTTTAAATGACACGCATTTCAATATAACTTCAGTTTATAAATAAAATGCGATTCAGAATTAAAGTGGGAAAAGCTGTCGGGAATCCGGAAAATATGAAAAATTTTCTCATTTTTTAAATCAGATTTTAAAATAAAAGACTTTAGGAATTAGAGAAAAGTTTGGATTTTGAAGAAAAAAGTTTATGAGAAGTTAATGTGAACGAGAATTTGACAGAAGATGTATTTTTTGAAAGAAAACTGTGATATCTGTAAAAATAGGAATAAAGAAAATTAAATGAGAACAAAATAAGAAAGTTGTGTTGATGCACTTGATTAACCTCTTCTATAAATAGTACTAAGAATTTACCGAAATTTGCAAATAAAGGTAAACGTAATGTAATGTGTGTTACGTAGAAATACGTCATGAAATTGAAGAGTTTGCGCACATCTCTTATGTTTAGTTTTGAACTCCTTGACTACCACTCAGTTTTGTTTATATATTATATGTTTATTAAATTGATTGCAATTCTCAGAATACATTTCTATTAATTGTTTTTACAGTAATTAAGAATAGATTTATTTTATCAGATTTTCATTATTATAAATAGTAATTCTTTAACAATAATGTTGTTATAGTAATAATTGAATGTTTTAAATATTAAATGCAGTAATAATTAGATTGAATTGAATATAAGTTTAATTGATTGAGATATGAGTCAAACGGCTGTAAAACACACTTCAGTTTCATCTAAAAGCAAAAAACAGACATTTATGAGACAATCACGAACTCGAAAGGATAACATCACTGATAGTAAACATCGATTCACTTCTGAAGAAGATTTAATCAATAAACAACACATTACTCCCGAAGACGTTATACTTTTGCCGTCAATTACTAAAAGTTTGTATTCATTTTTGTCATCATTTCCTTTTGTTTCTCATTTATTGACAAATTTAATGGTTTGTTTGAAAATAAAATCAATCAATAAATCAATTAATAGTATTAAAGACATTGAATTCAAAGTGAATTATAATGAAACTTGTGTTGAGATTTGTGTCTGAGTGTAAGTTAGAGATGGTTTAAGTTAGAGATGGGTTTAAGTTAGAGATGGGTTTAAATTAGAGATGGGTTTAAGTTGAATATAAGTATATTATGTGGGGAAAGGCATGGCTTAGATCTTATATTATATAATAGTGTAAGTAAATTGACCACAAACTGGTCAAGTGGGGTATGAAAGCAACTCAATCCAACATGTATAACATGTATAACACTTGGTTGCGGAATATTCTCAAACCCAACTATTTTATTTTGGAAACCATTCAAAATTATTATTATATGCTTTTTTAAAACACAAAATTCAAGTGTATTTGTAGTTATTCTCAAAGAATTCTTTATGTCAAATATCATTTATTTATAACTTTGAACTTTTCCAACGCTTTTTCTATGAAAGAATTTATTACTGATTGAAATGAAATTATAATATACTGTCTATTAATGAATAGATATTTTGAAGTAAATTTTTTTCAGACCTTATTTGATATTTAATATTCTCGAATGGATTTGTTCTATACATGAAAGTCTCTTAAGATTAAGATTTGGGAAAAAGGGTTAATGAAATGTTAAAAATAAGTAGAGGTACATAAAGATTGTCACATAACAAAGTGATACACGGGTGAGGTTTGGCACCACTCAACTCATTAGTAGTATATTAAGTATGAGTTTGAGTGTAATTTAGGTGAAAATTCTAAGACTCATAAGTTTTGGCGTTATCTTATTTCAGACTATTTGTGTTCACCCGATGCTAACATTTACGACATTGAATTCACACGTTTTAAGATACGTGATATGGAGACCGGTTTAGTTCTATTCGAAATAGTAAAGCCTCCGCCACCTGAAGATTTCGACGATAATAAAGAACAAGAAGAAGAAGAAATGGACACAAATTCTGGAAGATTTGTGAGATATCAGTTTACATCACAGTTCTTGAAACTTAAAACAGTTGGAGCGACGTATGTATTGATTCAAATCCAATTCAAATATAGTTATATTCAATTCAATTGATTAATACTATTTGTTGTTTTAGAGTTGAGTTTCGAATTGGAGACAAAGCAATAAATAACTTCCGAATGATTGAACGTCACTTTTTTCGCGATAAACTCCTCAAAACATTTGACTTTAATTTTGGGTTTTGCATTCCCAACAGCAAAAACACTTGTGAACATATTTATGAATTCCCTTCACTCAGTCAGGAATTATGTAAGTTTTAATAGAATCTGAATCTATTGGAAGATTTATTAATTTTATGCATTACAGGCGAAGAAATGATAAATAATCCGTTTGAAACTCGATCTGACAGTTACTATTTCGTGGATAACAAACTAATAATGCATAATAAGGCTGATTATGCATATAATGGAGGATTGAATAATCACTAAAAGAACAAATGAAACACACGTCCTATTTATCACCGAATGAAAACATTTTGACCAAATTATAAAATATCGAAATTTTCAATAATCGCCACATTATTTTTAACTAATTAGATGCCCATCAGATGCCCACTAGTGTTATAGTGATCGTACAGTTTTTATTCCAAATATATTAATATCAATTTTCATCTCTTGTGAGAAATTTTAATTGTTATTTCAATGTTTCAAAAGAGTTTTTCAAATCTTATTATAATAGGTTAAGAAATTTTACAATTAACTCAAATATTAATCTCAATCGAGTGCATAGTTTTAGGCGTAAAGCAAACAAATTTACAGTCAATGTACTATTTGTGCCAGAAGTATGTCCGGTATTATTAAGATATATACTCGAGTGCAAAGCAATATCCAAAATCAATTTCATACAACTGTACTATAAAATA
>JAQFZT010000096.1:0-43414 GCA_034696325.1 Camisiidae sp. | reverse complement strand
TATAAAGACTTTAAGGTGTATTGCAATAAAGTATATATTTTAATGAAACTGCGCTTTTCTTTTGGACACAATTGTATTACAATTTAGATCGAAAACGTTCGGCTTATATTCAAGTTTTATTTTTAAGAACTATTTTTCACTGTTAAACAAATAAAAGTTGAAATCAAATATACTATTATTAGGTTAAAATGAGTTATAGATACACGCGCTTAATAATGTGACTGATTCTTATATAAAAATATTTAAGTTATAAAGTCATATAAAGAAAAGTTATAAGAGTTTCAAGTCGTGCTATTCTAATATAGCACTCTATAGTATTCAAATCGTAAATAAAACAGCGTCTGTTTCATGTCTTCTAATGTGTATTCAATGACAATAAAAAAAGAAAATATTTTCCATGAATACTAAAAATTTATACTTTTGTTATTTGCACTGATTTTCGAAGCCTTCAAATTTTGTTACATAAATATAGATGTTATAAAAGTGAAAATCTATTTAAACATTTAAATTTAGGAGAACTCGAACAGAGAACTTGATTAGAAGTAACTCAATTCCCAGATGACAGTCGCACACATTCTGAATAAGAGCTCTGATGGTCTACTTTTATGATTACAAAAACACATTATAACTTATGTTAAAGTTTTTCCATGTTGTTGCCGGTCATCAAAATGCATTGTTTCGATAGTTGGCTGCAATCCCTTTGCAAATGTAACGAGTAGTGGCTCTGTGTTTAACTACAGCTAATTATCGTGAAGGGGGGAGAAAACGAAAAGCAGTTTATGGCATGTTATATAAATGCAAAGATAGTGTTGAACTAGATTTGTGATACACTCTTCTCCCACACAAACAATCTCTTTTCATTTCTGACATCAGCATATTTTTAACTCATTTGTGTTGTTTTAAGTTCTTTTCATTCAGCATAGCTTTATATTTTATTTATTAAAAATCTGTTCATTAATTATTTGATACATGAAAAACTCAAAGAATATTTTATATGTTTAATTACATTACTCTTTCAATGAAATAAAAGAAAATTAATTAACTTGAAATAAGTCTCAAAATTTTTGTCCTTCTAATTATGCATACTTTAAGTTTAAATATTGTTGAGAAATTTGTGCGTAAGGTTAAAAAGTTAACAATTTTCAGACACAAATTTCTAGTAAATATTTGCAAATTTAAATATTTTCATTAATGAGGTTTACACATAAAATCCTCGAAAAGACACATTTAATGAGTTTTTAAACAACGAAAGCAACTTAACGTATTAACTAAAAACATATATTTTTCGACTGTGAGCACCAAAAGTAATTTCACGGAATACAGTTTTTGCTAATTTGAAATGTGCACTTCTCTAACTCTTTGCATGGCTTTCACTCTCCTTTCTTTCCGTTGGAAGTTTTAGCTTTTATATTAAAAAGATAGCATTGGTTGGCTTCTAATCCTCGCATTTCTTGATGCCTCGTGACAGGAGATGCGTGGATAATAACAACTTTGCCGTATAAATTGTGACGATGTCAGTCAATGTGCTTAAGTCGGACTAACCATATCTCCAAACTTTAAGCCTTGTATATAAAACCTATTTTTTCTACTGGTTTATAACTTATATTTTAAATAACATTACATTAAGAGCGATGAGAATAATTAACAGCAATACTGCACGCTATGACTTAATGCTATTCAGTTATGTTACCAGAAATATAAAAAACAGAATTTCATTACTAGTGCCTAAAAGTTACAATTATATGTTATGACTCAACAGATGTTTTTAAAAAGTTTGCTCTAATGAGAGCATTAATCCTGAATGCATTACAGAATTAGATCAAATCTGGTAGACTTCGAGTATTTTAGCACATATTTAAGCACAACCTTATTTGTGAATATTTCTTTAATATTTATATCAACTGTAATAATATTTAGCATTTGATTTTTCATCCATTTGTTGCTAGAAAACAGATTTTCCTTCGAATATCCGTAAAAATCTTTAATTAAAACATAGCAAACATCCAATTATCTAAAAACATAATACATTTTTTGGGGACATCTATGATATAGTGAATCCAATTTTTTTACACTGACATGAGTTGACTTGCAATATGAGTCTGTTTTGAGGCAAAATACAGAATGCTGTGGATGTAACCTATTTTTATTACATCATCCTTGATATTGTCATCGGCTTGAGTTAAAGTTTACGATTACTGAACACACATTCATTTTCTATCTGAGAACTTAAACTCTGGAATCGATTCATTTTTTATGTATTTTTCAGCGGAAAAATTGAATAAGATTTTGATCTGATATCCAATACTTATAAAATAAAGCCCAACGAATTTGAGAACCACAATAAAATTGCTTCTCTTGGACTTTAATGACCTACTCGTGAGTCCAAACTTGAAATCTAATCTCTATTTTTATTTTAAAAATTTATTAATTAATTTGTGAATAAAGAGTTTTGACTGAAATATTAATTGAAATTTTTGGTGAAAAAATAGATTCTATACATGTTTTGATAATTAAGTGATATTTATATTTAATAAATAACTAAATAATTAGTAAACTTTTATCACTTGAGCTAACACACAAACACAAATCATTTGAGCGTAACATAACATTAATCACTTCCATTATCTCAGATTTGATATATTAGTATTAATCCTAAGAACTCCATTAAATCGATATCTTGTCTCTCATGAATTTTTCGATTTAATCATAGTTTATGTATTTTGGAAGAAATATATCAGTCACAAAAGCAAAGCCCGCTTTTAATAAATATCAAATTAATTTTTCTTTCCAAATCATGCACACAAACACAGCAACAGAATAAAGAGTCACTCATAAGCTCTTGGGTCGCAGCTATGATATAAGGATCGAAAATTCAATGTATGGTAATTTTGATACACGTATTTTATTATAATAGATGACTGAAACACAGGTTCGGCAAAGTTATGGTGGAAGAAAGACTGCATTATTATAGTTGGCGAAAGAATCATGTTATGCAAGAATAATGCAAAAGTCAGTAAAAATACATTAGGCCTTAAATTATTCAGCCTGTGCTCAGTTTTCCTCAATTCAAACATAATAGGGCTTACAATTTTTCAAAAATCTCGAGGCTTTATCATCAAAATTTCATTTTTAATTAGGCTTTAAATTTTTTTTCAATATAATTCCAATTTTTCTTCAAATTGATTACAATTTAAAATATCAAATTCTAGGTTCTGTGCGATTCAGGGGTTTTTAGATTGATATGTATTGAAGTGTTTTTTGATTTGCTATCAAATAAATAAAATAAAGCAAAACTTATTGGAAAACGATTTTATTTGAAAATACTAGAGAATATAAATGGAATTCAGTTTTTACATGATGGAGACTTGATTGGCCGGAAATGGCAAAGACAACCTCATCTGGACTCTATAGAATATTTCCGTGATTGTATGTGACCTTAATTTATAAAAAGTCAATATAAGGAAAGCACGCCATAACATACTGGCGAGTAATTTCAGTTGTAATTTATGTGATTAATTCAGCCAAACTTTACTAATGTTACGCGACTGAACTTTGTGTATTGAGCCACCCCTGCCCTCCCCTAACAGAAGGCTTTTGTTCATCCGGAAAAAGCGTCATTTGACTGCTACAGTAGTTTCTCTTATTTTCTTCTCATTATTAAGTGTAGTGTCAGTACGTGCTTCTTATATGGTTTTACCACTCTTATTGTCGTATCACTGCTAGCAATCAATCTTTCATACAAACAGTCATAGAAAGGTATTTTTTGAATATCATTTTCTTTTGTATTGTGTTTTCGTACAACTTTCAAGTTCTTCAAACTCACACTTTCATATCTATCTTTTCAGTACAGTTTTAGTTTTCAGGATTTTTTTTATCTCATCAAATGATATCATTTTGAGCTAACCTGAAATTAACTTTCGTGTGAATGCGTTATCATTTTATATTACTTTAAGTGATGAATTATTAATTGTTGAAAAGACTTTTTCAAACTCTTTAGTAGAAAGTTTTGTGAGTAATTGAATTTCTACAACATTAAGAAGAAAATAAACTGATGCAAAATTAGTTCAAGCACTTAGCTTTGCAACGATTGTCAATCGATATAATTTTTCTAATATTTTCAAAATAGTTAAATTAAAAAATAATTTTTTGTCAAACTTTACAAAATTCTGAGAAATGAAAAATGAAGACAATTTTATTTAATCACAACCCATAAAACTAACTTTATTTGAACTTTTTTAAGTATTGAGTTAAAAATATAAATTAATTTATATGAAAAAATGAAATTTTTTCCTTCATTTGGTCATTTGGTGACTTGAATTAGAAGTTCTAAAGCCGAAAATTCTATTCGGAGTGATTTATCTGAATGTTGTGATCACAACTTTGGTTGTATAAAACTCAATGTACTCTCAGATGACAATATAATAACTATAGTGTCCATTTAATCTCTCATTAAATGAAATATTTTGGCCACTTATAACTTAAATTGTTTATTTGTAACGATATAACTATTTGAGTGTCTCAATAAACTGAATTCTTAGCTGAAAGAAAAGCTGCAGCTGATCCTTCTCCCAATAATTGCGCAATTTATTGATAGGTTAAATTTTGTGTTTCTTACTTATTAGATGCTTAAGAGAGTTAAGTTATGTTAGGCTTCTCTATTGATTGCACTTTTTTCTCAGTCTTTAGTGACTTTTGTCAAACATGTTAATGGAAGATCCATTTGTTTGGTTTTTATAACAGCTCTACGATAGTTGGCAACTATGATAATGCATTTTGACAAATCATTAACTCATGTTCACTGAGATTCTATTTAATCTTAATTTTTCTCATTTAAAGTAAAATAATTATTTTAAACAATAACAACATTTAAAATTTAGTTCAATTTTATTATTGAATTTTTATTTTTACTCATTGTATTCCACTTTTATTTGAATAAAGAAAAGATGAAAATATTAAAATTTGCTTTTAGTGGGAAAGTATTCCTAATTGAAATTTCGTTAATACGATCTACTATTCAAAGCCATGAAAAGGTTTTATAGATGCGCTAATTTTAAATTTATGTCAACGAACAAACATAATTCTCATCTTTTCATCTCTGCACAGTAAATGAATTTCATGAAATATTTAAGAGATACCATTATATCCTTCGTTTTTCTATCTCTAAATTTTTATGAAGAATAATATGTCCAGAGCTATCATTTCCTATAATGTTATAAATATTTTCAAATTAAGTTAACATAATTGAAAATAATGTAAAAATTGGCCCAAAAATATCATTGTGATCATAAAATAGTTTAGCTTGAAATAGTGCATTAGAGTAAGCAATAGATGAGAAATTTTTCTCTTGAGTTGCACTCAACCACACATAGTATCATCGATTTTGAGCACTATTTTATTTTATTTTTTATACTATCTGATTGTTGAGGAGAAACGTTACAACACTCATTGCATGTAACACTATTGAAGGCATGTTACGTTACACTATTGGAAGGCATGTTATGTTATTGGCCTGACGTGTCTTATCTTTTTGGCAATGCGATCCACGTCTTCCAAATGGAGAGTATACATACATACATACCAGTCAACCTCACACAACAACCGCCATCGTTCCCAAATTACACTAAAACTTTGATACCTTACGCTTTTTAAACTTTTGTATATAATTCAAAAGAAAAAAATTCATCGTATATTTCAAACAAGGCTTTACTCTTTTGGGCTTATGGCGAAACCATGAATGATGCACACAATATCTCAATAAGCTTTACAACAGATATACCTTTAACTTGCGCAAATGTGAAATACATTACATTATTTTCACTTTCTCTTGATGTTTAAGTTGATTTTCACTTCGGTTCTAACATAATGTCTCGCCTACACATTACTGTTGAGTACAGCTCACAAAATAATAGAGAAAGATAGAGACAGAAAGTTAGAGACAGAGAATATAGAGAGAGAATCGCAACGAGAAATATAGAGTTTCTCCAGATTTCATATTATTTCTAATCTCAATTGAGACTTAATTCTAATTTGAGTTACAATTCGAAGGGTGTGTTTGCCAAAAATACCTAATTATTATTTCAAAACTCTTATTTAGAGCATAGTTTGGATCAATATTTTCCGCGAGTTTTCAAATCAATAGTCAACTGATTGTAACTGAAATACATTTTTGCGTTTATTTCAAATAAAAACTATAAGTATAATTCGCATGAGTTCTGGGCTATAAATCTAATCTCAAGAAACTTTTTTCTATTATTGTCAATCACATCTTTGTGCCCATTATTCAATTTTATATATTATTTTTTCATGCATTATTCAATTTTGTCTCAATATAACTGTAGTTATAATTTATTTTATTTTATGTTTCGGTCCTTTTTTGATATTTCAAATTTGAATATATGAATGATATTCACTTATTTGAGAATGAAAAGTCTGGTGACAGTGTGTCCCCTTTGACATGCGATTAGTGTGAATAAGAAAATAACGCAGTTTTTCACGAATACCACTCAATTTCTTGCTTTTTTCGACATGAATGCAACAATCGATCAGTTTCTCTATGAAAATGGAATTTTCGGTCTGACCTCATATTTTGAGATCCAGAATAATAATAATAACAAATCTAGAATAAATATTGATGAAATCCAACAATAATTTGGAAACCCATAAAATATTTGAAACTCGTTAACAAATTTCCCTAAAAATAAATCTTTTAATTGATAGAAAAGTCTTAAAACTAATCAATCCTTTGGTTTTGCATATTTCGAACCTGATAAACGATTTTTTTATTTTATTCTATAATAACCATCAAAACTCTGTATGATTTTAACACTTTGTAAAATTTATCTCAAACTAAAAAATAAATCTATAACTTATGCTAAAAAATTAGAATTGAATATTTTATTGATTTTATGGTTTTGTAAACGTAAACCTGTGAACTGAATGTTGTTTATGCACCGAAAACCCCATTCAACTTGGAAGTGATGAAAAAAACCTCAACAACATATGATATTCAATTTTGATATGCTCTCCTATTCTTTCCTCTTCTGCCTCTTGAATGTATGCAATGCTCTCATAACTAATATTGAATGATATATAAACTATGCATTATTTTGCTTTGAGCCCAGTTATAGACTAACACCTTTTCATAATTTCATGGATAACAGAAACTCAGATCTCACTTTATCTAAGTCTCAAGTTATACATCAACTTTTCATGCCCTATAGTCGGCTAAGTATATGTTATCTTTTTTATTGACACTTGTTTTTTCGGCCAAAAAGCAAAGAAAATATTGAATTAGTATTTAGTCATTAATCCTGTATTTATTTCTTGAGTGGTAATGCATGTAATATTTAGTGAATTGGAGCGAAAATAAAAGATTTGGATAAAATGTCCTCTAAATGCTTGGAAAGAGTGCTTATTTTTATTTACTATCACTACTATTATATATTTATATCATTAGAATGTAGTGCTTCTCCTTTTAATCTGACTTATATTAAATAGAAAAACAAAATATTCTCAACTATACTTTCATCTCATGAAAAGTAATTTAAACTTATGTTTGAATGTCACAGATTAATTGGAGCAAAAAAGATAAATTAATATAAGTACGCGCCAAAAGTTCAGGCAATTTTTTGATGTTGAAAAAAACTTTAGTTATTCATAAGTTCAATCCCCAGAGGAATTATTTTTCTGACTCTTTTATATACCTCAAAAAATTATTTTGTGGTTCAAGTTCTGTCTTATGTGAAGAGCATATTCGAGACATTATTTTCAATCAGAGAAAAAAGAGGTAATACATGTCAATACAACATTGATATTGAGCTGATTCGATCCTTCTGTCTCTCTCATGTTCTCAACTATAGTTGATTCCCTACGAGTAAATCCACATTTCAGTAATTATTAAAAAATTCTGGAAACTGAAGAAATATTTGAGTCTAACTATAAGAGATTGATCTCTATTTAGAACTCTATAAAATGATTAGCTATTTATCGAAATTGCTTGCAGTACTCAATTTGAATATTTGATGATTTTTTATCTTGAAATGAGTCTACAGACTGAATGAGTGTATGAAATTAAAATTTGTTTCGATATTTTTAATAATCAATTAGTCCTCTAAAATTGCTGTAAACAACAGATAAAATATGATTCCTTCAGTGCTTTTTTCTGATTTGAAACTAGTCTGTTGTTCAGTTTGTTTTGAATAAACTTTTCTAAATAGCTTTTGATACGATTCTTAAATTCTATGATAATTACTGAAAAAGTGGAAAATAAACAAAAGTCTTTTTGCATATTTTCGATTTCAGTTACAATTATCGACTCGAATCGATGATAAGTTAAATTTAATAACATTCTAATTAGCATATTATTGTTAATGCCATTTGAAAATGAATGACTAAATCTGAAAATATGCCTCTCAAGCATAACAAGTATATGTTGAACATAAAATCTCTAGTATTATGTGTTAGTAATACTCGAGTATTCAATGAGATTCTGATGTAACTTAAGTGAAATTTTGATGCTATTCTTTTGAACAATATTTAAAGCGAAGCTTTTATGTGAGTTTATTATTGCAAATTTGAACAATAATTTAGTTTAAGTGGTTTAAGAACCGATTGCTTTATTATAATGTTATTATCATTGAAGATAAAAATTGAATCGTTTTAACAAAAGACACAAAGATAGGGATAGAAATAAATTGTAAAGCATTCAAGTGCTGAACACTGTGTTTAGGATAGACTTTAGAGACACTATTTTCTCAAAATGATCATCGAATATAAATTACTTCAAGTAATACTTATATCATTGTATTCCCTCTTTTTATTGTCATAAAAATATTTTTGGTTTTTTTTCAACCGTTTATTTGAGTGAATCAAATAATAATTGTCATCTCTTGAGTGCTGTTCAATTCCAGAACTATTTTCTTAGAATTCTAGCACTTTTTGAGTACTGTTTCCCTCAAGACTTTACATTCATTAATATTTCAATTGAAAAAAATGAAATTTTAAGCTTATAATTAGCAATTGAATTGAGTTTCATTTTAGACTAAGCCTTAATTACAAGAACATAAGTCTTAATGATGAGAGTAATATAGCATTTAAGATGAACATAAACTTCAACAAATGAGACAATTTTAGTATCAATAAAAAAATATTCATTTAAGAGAGTTTGAAATAATCCGATTCTCATTTCGAAGAGAACTTTTCAGAAGAATTTCAGAAAATAATTTAACATGAAATCTAATTTTTGAAGCTTTATTATTGAAGTTTTGAAGCCTCAAACTTTGGAACAAAACTGGTATTTTTGAACAAACACTTCAATAATTAATATAAACCATGTTTTATATTTCTGAAAAATCGAGAAATAGTTTTTGGAGGCTTAAGAATCTTATTTCTGAAAAATACCACAAAGAATTACTATAAAGAGTTGAGCTTTTTTGTTAATGAAGGTAATCGAGTGCATGAATAAATTATTTAACAAAATGGTGATGTCATATGAGAGATAATTATAACTTTACATATAGTCATAAATTTATTTAAATCTATTTCTGTTTACGAATGTTATATTTATCTTTGCCTAATCTGTCTGTAATGTCTTCTTGTCATAATTTGTTGTATAAGTGTAACTATAGCTGTATTCTCCTTTGGATTGAGAAATAATGAGAACATTATATCTATAGTTGAGTCAACTCACCTGAAATTACTGCTGATATACGAGTTACCCATTTATTGTGTTTACTGATAAAAACGAAAGAATATTAGTTTCATGTGAAAACAAAACCAGTAGTGCCTGACAGCTATCCTTTAAGAAATATGAAGATTCTGTTTATAAATATATAATTTTTGAGCTAAATATACATTTGATAAAAGGTTTAGTTCTGGAATAAGTTAATCAAATAAGTATTGAAAGATTTAGTGCTCAGTTGAAAGACCATTGATTAAAAATAAACTTATTATAGATAAAAAAATAATCATTAAAAATACTCTTATTTTCTTTTAAAACTACTCTTTCTGATAGAGCTTAGAGAAAAGGTAGCTTTAGAGAGATTGGAGTTGAATTCTTTTTTGGTGTGTTCCTAATAAAACTTAAATATGTTACAAATAGATTATTTTCTTGACAAAAAAATGAAAGATCATTCCATTGTCAGATTCTAACCACAAATATCTCAAGACTCGCAACAATCTTATCCAACTCAGAAAACTTCAATCACAATATGAGTTTTTCATGTCTTTAGTGGCTTTCTTTATAAGAAAAATAAAATCCAAAACAAATTACTTTGAAAAAGTAATAAAATCATTTTGAAAATTATATATATATTATATATACAGATGAAATTTTTAAACTTTTGGTTAGTTTGTAATTGACATCTTTTTCGCAATCAGTATTACTCAAAGATTCTTAATTTTCGGAAAAATGATTTAATTTATATGAGATTTGTATGATTTATAATTTAAACCACTTATAACTGAGATTTGAAAACTTGAAAACAATTTTATTTTTAAAAAATTAATGACTCTAGAATTGCTATTCTATTTTGAAAGTAAAGTTTTATGACATATAATATGAAGTTAAATTTGAATCCTCATTATTCTTTTAACAAATCCTCGCACTCACACCTGTAATCTCATTGTCAAGCAATCCTTCATCTGAAATGACAGAACTGAAGCCCCCTTTGAGCCAAAAAAACTTACCCTTACTTTAAGTTTTCTTTATTTCCGGAGTTATTTATTTCGGAACATCTCATTAAAAAAAGTAAAACGAGGTTCAAAACAACATGAGAGAACGCAAAAAGACACTCTTCGCTAAGAATAATCAGAGAGTAAGAACTGGATGGCAGCCAGAGTTTAAGAATAACTGCCAGAGTCAATATTAATGATACAGTTACGTAAGTTATCACTACGAATATAAATAGAATCATAAATTGGAAGTGCATGTACTGTACAGTATAGCATGGCTTGCATTTGAGTATTGTTTGCAATTGTGTTGAACCCAATTTAATGAATAAGAGTGCATACAATTTAACCAGAAATTATGGAAATAAGCAATTCTTACTGTATATACGCTCTAAACAATAAATAAAAAGCGATATTACATTCAATAAATGAGTTTATATTAAAAATGTGTCAAAACTATCAGAATAAGCAGACGAATCATTTCAAATCATAATAATTCACAAAATCAATCACATCTCACGTATTATTTCACAAAATATTTCTGAATGTAAAATAGCTTTGAAGACTCCATTTCTTCATTAGTGATAATTAGGTCGGACTCGCGAGAAATTTTGAGGATTGTAACCTTCAACTAGTCGTTTCTTAAAAAAGTTTCTTATCCACCCTTTTTCTATCTTTGATTACCGGCTTTTCTTTTTTTTTCATCAGTATTGATGAAGAGCAAAGTCTGATATAAATTACTATACTTTAAGAAGAAGCGATTGTGCCGCCTATTGCCTATTTTGTTATATCAGTGATTACTTTTACTCTATTTTGGTTTCTGCCTGATTTCTTTTTTCCAATTATTTTTGCCTTTTTTATCTCTCAAACAGTTTATAAGAATTACGGCAAATGATCTGAAGCGCATTACACTTTGTATGAATCATTTCCTTCATAAATTGTAAGTTAATTTTTTGGAAATTAAAGTCTGGGCTCATCCCTTCTGAGAGATATTGAGGGCTATTGAGAGATAATCAGATAAATTCATAAGTCTGGGATCATATAAAAAGAGGAGTGCTTTAATTGTATCATAACTTAATTCTCCTGTATCTCAATTTTGAGTCTCAAGTCCAGATTTTTGACTGCAGTCGTAAATTTTTTTCTAATAACATCATAGCATAGCTTTTAATGTCGCAAACTATGCATAAACAGTAGAGCTCTACCAAAATAATAAATAGTAAAATACTAGAGCATTAACTTTATGATCATATACTGTACTAACTCTTTGTAACTTATCTTAACGTTTTCGGAGAACAATAGAAAAGGAAAAAATTTTCTAACCATTGAAGTGAACGTCTTTTGCTTTAAGTTTAGATGCTTTGAAGCTTTGATGCATTATTACTTTTTCTTTGACTTTTATTTGAATCATTTATATTGTTACTCTGTTACACATTTCATACTTGCTTAGCATCGCCTGAAGCAAAAGGTTCTTTCATACCAACAACAAATCTCTGGCATATATATCTGATTGCAATTTCTTGTGCTCATTCTCTTATTCTCGATTTGCAATGATACTTAAAACGCTGATATATGACTTCTTTAGTCATTTTGGAATTGCTGCCATTTCATTGCATCTCCAATGGTATGCTTCCGTCTATCGAACAACTCATACAGACTCAACTCATACAATAAGCAACAAAGGAAGGAAATCGACAGATCGCAAGATCATATTGCGAGAGATCTCAGTTATTCTACAAGAAAGATAGCAAATAAAAATAAAAATTTACTTTAGTTTTTCATCACAATACCCTTTAGCTCATAGATTAAGTACTAGATCTTGTTTCTTACTTCGTGACCGCTATTTTTTATTTAATAACTTTTTCCCATAAATTGTTTCCCTCTTCAAGACATTGATTGTGTATGTAATGGAAAAATCAATACATGGGATTACTTCCATTTAATTTTATGTGGAATCAGTGTTAGTACACTAATTAACATTATAATTGAAAAGAGCGAATCTGAAACTTGATAGTACTTATGCGAAATTGCTTTACAAAATTTCATTTCATCCTTTCGAATAAATCCATGGAAATAATGTTTTTACGCAATTTGTATGAGTAAATGTTTGGATTCCTCTCAACCTATTTCTCATACTCTTCAGCCTTTTTTCATGATTTATTTGCAAATTCTATAAAAAATTAAACCCCAAAAACCAAACTTAATTTTAATACACATTATAGTTTATCTCTATTGAACTTTAATGTAAAGATAAGCCAATTTAAAAGTTATAGTCAGAAAAATTTTAGTCAACCAGAAAACATTTTAACCCAAATGTATACGAATATTCGTCACAAGTTTTGAAAAATTGAGTTTCAGAGTCAAGACTACTTTTGATCCAGTTTTGCCCAGTTTCCTAAACACTTCTTTATTTATGTGAAAATTTTATTATAGTATTTAAGAACTCCAAGAAAAAGTTATAATCTGATTAGAGATATAATTTCCAGACAATAATAATCTGTAACTATAACTTACTCTTTAGTTTATAACGTTTAGAAATTAGTGCTAACTATTATAGTGGTGAACAGCGAAGCCTTAATCAGTAAAATAGCCTACGATTCAAATGAAACAAAAAATGAAACTTTTTCGAGAACCCTATTCAATGAGATCTTAATTTCGATTGAAAATACTTTTGATGAAAATTAAAGTATCAATAACTTCCACTTTTAATTAATGGTATTTTTGTTTTAAATCAATTAACCCCCTATTGATTTGCAAAAACTAAATTTGTATAAATTTATCTTTTAATCGAGATTTAATGGAAGGTTTGAGTTTATTTCCATTTTCAGTTTATCCAGAATTTCAAACATGCCTTATAAATGAGAGCTTACTTTTTAATCAATTTTCATCCAAACAAATTCTTATTATTCAAATGATATATTTTATTCGAATCCAATTTTTGTTTAATGAAAGCTAAAAGAATCAATTAATGAAACTTATAGTAAGTTATTTATATTAAATTAAAAGAATGTCAAAAATTTAGTCAATGTATTTATTTCACAAATGGCTTGCATTTTATTGACTTGCATTAAGTGTGAAAACCATAAAATACTAAATTGAGCAAAACTTACTTTAAAAATATATTTAAAATGCAGTTTAAATGAGTAATTTGAAAAAGTGCTGAAATAAGTTATGATTTCTATTATTCGTTTTTACGGATTTGAGACATTTAGTTATTGAAATGTTTGTTTTAAACTAGAAGCTGTTGAAGGAATTCTTTATATTTCAATAAAACAAAATTTCATTTTGATTCCACGCTCGTCGAGTCCATATTTCTTATCTTTTCATCATTTTGATGATCCTTTAATAAGGATGGAGTCATCAAAAGCTTAAGTAAAGGAAAATATTTGATTTTCTTAAGAAATTTGATATAAAAATATTTTGACTATAGTTTATGAATGATTCATTTTGGATTGACGCCTAAGATTGGCCACTACTGCAGCCGAATCTAGAAATATAGATTTGTAGGAATACTATGTCAAAAATTGTCAAAAATTTTTATTTTCATAGATTTTCCAAAATCTTCAAATTTAAGCTATTAAATGGCATAAAAAATGCATTTTTTCACATTTTCTCCTTTGTTTCCACACTATTTCATGTAAAATTTCGGATTTATACTCTATAAACTTTCATCAAATCCAAACTTTTTTAGAGGCCTTAAGGCTGTTAATTTCAGATTTGGCTTCTTTTTCATTTCATGAAGCGCTGAATTTTCAAAAAAGAAGGAAATTGCAAAGGAAATTACAAATAAGGAATGTCTAGTAATATTTAAGGAGAAAAAATTGTATAAATATTTCAAAAAATGTTTATAAATTGCAATTTTCTGCAGCAATTTCCACAGATTTCTTTTTTCTTACACTTTTATGTGTTGTAAATGTTTTGCAGATGAAAAATGCTATTGATATGCATTATATTTTATACTAAATATAGAACTTTTTAAAATTTTTATTATATCGATATCTTAAAAATGTATTTTAGAAAAAATGCATTGAACTTTAAAATTTGGGCCCTTTCAGTTTGAAACAAAACTTTTGAGTTTTCAGTTCAGTTTTACTGAATCAAAACCTTTTAATTCTTCAAAAGACTTGTTTCTCATATATTTTGACCAGAAAATGAATTGACATTTATTACCCACTAATCTGAAGAGTATTTGTAACCCACAAACAAATATTTTAAGTGTCACTCTAATTGATTTTATAAAAAAAAATTAAGAAATACTCATATTCCTTGTGAACTCATTGAAAATGAAAAGTTGTCAGAATGAACAGTTATATTGGATTGTATTCTAATGAAAGAACAGTTTTTTCATGAGTTGAATTCTCTCATCACAAAAAGAATTTCTAAAGTATATTCAATTGAAATAGTTCTCAAATTTATAGGAAATATGAAAAAGCAACAAATTATATAACATAATTATGCCTTTTTTAAATTCAAATCATTGAATGAGTTCAAAGAAAGCATTAAAGATTTCTTACATTAAATATCAATTTTGAAAAAGTCTTAGTATTTCTTCGAAGTAAATGAATGCCTGAACTCATAGTTGGACTCTTAGCCTGAAAATAGTGTTATATAACTTAAGTCATAAGAATCAATGTAAACATTAATTATATTATATGTTAGTTAGAAAGATGTGCAACTTTTTCAAATTTTTCAATATCATTTTTCTTCATACTATTATTATGAATATAAGATATTGTTCTAACGCGTGACTCATATTCTCTTCTATGAATTCGTTGCGTAAGTCTCTTCTCATCACTTCACATAACCTATAATATTGCAGATCATATCCACTTTCTTTTCAATTTTATTTCAACTTTGTTTCCATGACAACACAAATAGCTTGAAACTAGAGCAGGCTTTTAGTTTTCAATATTTTCAAAATCTCTCTCTCTCTCTCTCCCTCCCTCTCTACTCTTTCAACTGCTAACGCAATACAACGAATTTAAAACTTGAAAATCACACACATCTTCAGTTTTTCGAAACATAAGTTAATGCATATTCAAAAAGTTCAACAAAACTTTTTAAAATTTTTTTGGAAATTTCTCATTTGTTATTACTTTAGTCAAAATATTAAGCCTCATTAACTCTTATATTTGAGCTTTTAAAACGTTTTATATTCAGGGACTTTAATTTAGTTGAATAACAAATTGATAGGAAAGCTCTGTACACAAATTCAAAAATAGTCTGGCCGTCGAAAGTTTGATGGAATATTTTTATTTATCTATTTTTATCTTGTTTTTCCAATATATACTTGTGGTATAATTTTCCATAAAATAGATATAAAAGGATTTTGATTTTTGGCAGAACTGGAATATGAGTTTTAGGGTTAGGGGTTTATATTGAGCTATTTTACTGCAAGCGAGAGAGCATTCAATCTAATATGATATGATATATGTTAGCAGTGATTTTTTTCTGGCGATCAAAGTTTATAAAGTTATTGCAGTGATAGGCGATTGAGGGGAAAATTATCCCATTCCGAAGAAGTCTGATCACAGCTGCAGCAAAACTAATACTTTAAAATGTTGGGTCGTTCTGTCGTTCTCTTAAATGAGAGAAGAACATGAAATTTCATGCTTCGGATAATGACTGGAAGCCATGTGCCTGATATTTGGCTATGTTTTTCTATGTGTCTATATATGTGTTTGTGCAACAGAAAGAAAATGCACATTATCTTGAAAAAGTTTTGCACTATTTTCATTACACGAAAAGCTAGTCTTATTTTCCATTTCAGGCTGAAGGGGAATAACGTTAAGATATGAGTATATGTAAGAGAGGGAGAAAATCATTTGAACGTCATTCCCAGCAGCTGTTTCCCAATGTTTATACTGATCGTCTGCTATGAAAAATAGCGGTAAACTCTGGTCTTCCGGATCTATCTCTGAAGGTGGTATCATTTCAAGACAGACCCCTACAGATTAGTTCGTTCACTACATGTTTGTTTATTAATATCATTCACTACTCAATCATGTTTCTAACAAAACACACTTTAGTACACACTTTACTTTCATAATAAACTTTAATCTTTATGCAACTTTTACTATAAATAAGTTTCAATACAATTTCAATAATTATCTCATTTGACATCTCAAATAAAACTTTTTCTCTTTGATGTCTAATTTGAATTACTTTTCGCTAAAACACTTTTGACTGGACATGAAAAGAAACTTTATTTTATACTAATGATAGTTCTAAATGAAGAAATATCGCAAACATACTTTCTTAATAGCAGAGGTGGTGTCCAATTAGATTTTATTGCACTATCGAATAAAAATTTCAGACACTCACTGAAGTGCTACGAAACTCAATGATAAAGTCAGGCTCATAAGTGACTCTTGCGATTAGTTGTTTTATCTTCACTTAAGCGCCATTAAAATGTTTCTTTTCAAGAAGAATTTTTGATGATAATTAAATGGTATTATCAACATATATTGAAGTGATAATTGTGAATAAAATAGAATCGAAGCTACATGAAAGGTGTTAAATATGACTTTTATTGAATCAATATGAATAAGATTATAGAAAATATTGAACCATTAGATCATTTTGAATAATTAAAAGCTACAATTAATGGCACTTAACCTTAAGTATAGGCATTAGAGATTTGGTAAAAAGCAGATTTATTTTAATTGCTTTCACTTCAAATACACACAGATTAGTTAACGAAAATTTCAAGTTTCTAACTATTTATTAAGGCTCAGATCTCCAAAAATCTACAAGTTTTACAAAATCAAATAGAATTTTATGAAGTTCGGGAAGTGCTTAACATAGACTTATCTGAACGGATGCCAATTCTATGGAATATTTAGGGACTATTTCATGGAATTTGCAAAATCATGATGTGTCACACGCTTAATGAATTAGATGCTTAAAAATCTCGAAACGAAAATGTTAAAGACATAAGAAATACACAACTATTGTGTTAGAGATTTAGTGAATATAAAACTTGCAGTAAAATACAGGCTTTTAAACGGAAACATAGAATTTGCTTATTATATATTGTATTATTTAGATGGAAAATAATAGTCATTCCAAGAGTTCACATAACATTTTGTTCAAAATTTTTCATCAAAACTATAAGTTATGAGAAAAAGTAAATGACATTTTCTCGACAGAAGTTGATTCTGTTATTTACTGAATACTGTTTGCATTGCTTTTAAAGTTTTATTCCATAATACGAAGAGTGCTTTTTTAAGCAGTAAAAATTGGACACATAATACTCGATCGCTTTTTTATAGGGAGTTTACCATTCCCTCAATGGCTTTGACCGCTATCTCAATATCCAGTTTAATATCTTAATATATTTTAAACCCTTATTTAGAATATAACATATTTTTAGACATAAAAAATAGTTAAATTCAATCGTTTTTAGAAGTTTTATTTTTATGCTTAAAATGTTCGAAACCATTACATTGTTTGAAAATTTAGTAAATAATAACATGATTTTTTTCATCCAAACCATTTGAAAATAGATTGTAAAAAGTGCTCATTCCCTACGATTGGTAAGAATTATCAATAGATTCCAATTTGAAATGATTAATGTACAGACAAGAAATAAATTCCATGTTCTATCTCTTATAGTCTAATCGATAGTGACTATAGAATCTCAAGCATGGAATTTATTTCTTGTCTGTACATCATTATTGATACAATGATTTGAAAACTCAATTCAATTAATCATTGAGAAAAAATTCTTGAGTTAGCGATTGTTAATTCTTGAAATACTCATTTCGAGTTCTTTTTCCATTACATACTTTTATAATGAATTTAACGAGAAAAGTGATTCGATTAAATCTCATCCATTAATAAATGCTTCTTTAAAATTCTATTTTTAAATAGATTTGATAAATGAATGCTATTTTAATTTTTAAAAAATTTATGAATAATGACTTATATGGAAATTGAATCATTTGGCATAAGTCATACTTCCTCTAAAGCAGTCAAGAAGTCTGTCTTTTGAAGATTTTCCATGACTTAATCAGATTATTAGTCATGTTTTTTACTGTATATCGAAAAGCTTTGAGCCGATGTTTTTTTAGGTTCAATTTGTTTATTAATTCCCGATTTTTATTTATTAGTTTGTTTTGAGAATTGGAAATTTATTAATGAGTAGCTGTCTCTTCCATTATATATTTTACTTATTCTTATTCATACTTTACTTCATCAATAAAGTTGAAAACGATTGCCATCACATTCACTCCACTTCTGTTTATGTTAAGTATTTTATAAATGAACTCACATTAGAAAAATGCAAATTCTTAAAAAATATGGTGATGTACTCTTGAGAAAATTTTAAAAATGCAAATCAGAAAAAGCAAGTCATATGTTTTATAGAGTTGGGAAAATCAATTCAATATTATTAAGAACTGATTGATGTAATTGTAATTATAATTAATGGTTTATTGAGTTTGTGATACAACTCTTTGATTGTATGAACTGAGAAGAGGATGATTGTGATTATGGTGACGAAAACTGTTAATGCTATGTCAATATCAAATTCATCTGTGACTCTCCTTTCTTTTTGATCCATTTCACTTCTTGAGCCAATTCACAGCAATATGTGATCATCAATCTTAATAGAAACTGTCAGCGCACACATCGCACATATTCAAAACAACAAGTGAAGTCATGAACATTTAAAGGGTAGCGAAACAAAAATTCATCATATTTTCACCGAGTTATGCATAGAATGTTTTTCGATCAAAACCAATTCTTACCGTTAGTTTCAATATTTTTATTTGCGATACAAAAATATCGAGTAAGCTCAACAACATATAATCTGAAACTATTTGCAAAATGTATGCAACTTTTAAACCAATTATACTCTATTGACATCCATTTGACTGTTAAATTAACAAAACTGAATCGATTTTACCAGAAAAATAGCTGAACTTAATTGCTTTTAAACGTTAATTATTGACTCAAGAAGCAATTAGTTCGGCTTAAAATCACTTTCAATTCGTTGAATTATTTATTTCCGAAATTGCCCTTAATTTCATTATAAAATAAAAGATAAATTTTAACTTATGCTAAACAAGTTTGTTTAAAATCAGCCGAAAACATGTTTTGATGCTTTAAAAATTATCTTAAGTTATTATTGCTCACCAAAATTGCGATCCTCATCAAAAAACTCATCACTACTAATCAATGATATTACTCATTAATATTTGAATTTGTATTTTCTGTATCTCTGCAATTCTTACTCTAATAGTATCATTACTTTATTTTTTTAAAACTTAGTCACTAGAAAATTGTTAATTATCGTGTGATTAAATTATTGCTTTAATTCTTGTATACTGTTTAACATTTGAATTATCGTAGTTTTTAGCAAATAAATTATATGAATATATTTTTAGAAGAAGTTTGCTTAAGGCTAATTCATTTTCAAATTTTTCTTCAATGTTATATCTATTTCTGATCAAAATCATATGAATGCCAGAGTTTAATAGTTCGAACTTTCATTAACTATTCAAAATAAAGTTAATTGATTTACTTTATGAATATATCTTTATAATTATACCTAAGTCTAAAACTTAGTCTTTGAATGTAAATCAATTCATATGTCAGTTGTTTTACTCATCGAATTTTTCGAAGATTTCATTGAAACCCCAAAATGTGAATTATTAGTTGACATGAAAACTGATCATTATTTTAAAACAAATATTATACTCATTTTGAATAGTTGATGAAATCTTGGAAATTCAGGAAATTGAACTTGGAAATGGAAATGGAAATGGAACTTTGGTTTTCCCTACATTTATATTAGATATAAAATCCATGATCTAGAAAATTGAGTCATTTTTCTATTGATTAAATTATATGAATGACTACAAAATAAATCAGAAATTGGTGTTATGGAAATTAAATATTAATATTTTATCAAATTAGTTATTTGACTCATTCAAGCGAAAGAAACTGAATTAAACTTTTAAAAAGATATTTGAAACAAATTTGAAACCCTATTGAAAACACGAATTGAAAATATTGATTTGGAAAATCAATTTTTGAGCTCTTTTCTAACTTTAAATTTAATGTGAAATTTAATTGAAATGTCTTTCTTCCAAATACATAGGTTTCCAAATGCATTCCATAATTTCATTGACTCAAAGGTATTAAATCTTGGAATACTGAAAATCAATCTTTAAATTGGAATTTGTTATTAGGGAAATAGAGATAAAACATTGAGAAAATCTAGTCTATTAATTGGTAGATATTATTTAATAGAAGATATAATTTGTCTGAATTACTCTAGAGCACAGAATCTCAATATTTGTCTTTCTATATTGTATTATTTATTCTTCTCTTTTAAATTCTCCATTGAATTCGTGTGTTTGAATTTCTTACCGTCTTTTGAAACGAGTTTCTTTTGGATTAGGCGTTTGAGTCAAAGTTATGATCGTCATTAAAGTAAAATGTTATTGAGTTCGCAATAATAAGGTTTAGAGCACTCGTATCAGTACTTCATTTTGTTTTCCCAAGAGTGTGACATTACATTCAAACAAAAAATAGACTTATAGTTTTACTGTCTTTTATATTCACCTAAACATAATGTCAAAATTTCAATTCATCCTAAACTTTATAACAGTATTTTATATTACAGTCAGATTTCTTTCAGCATTTTCTTTCATTTCTTGTTTGCACATAAAGAGTAAGTAAGAAAAAAGTTATTGACATATTTCTTAAGATAATACTCTCTATGAAATACTTTTAAGCTAATAATAATGGAATTATAGCTCAAGTTCATGAAAATGTTTATTCAGCCGTTTCAAAACCTATAACTAAAGAAATAATACTTAATTTTAATATGAATGTCAATTTGATGCTTTTGATTCGTTTTGTTGACAGAACTTTATTTGTTAAATATTATTTATGCTTCACAGCTAAATGATCTTCAATTTAGTAGATTTGTATTTATTATTCAACTTTCATGAATACATAATTTTCTTGAATATTTCTAAGAATCAAAATTTATTCGTATCTGAGAGACGAACAATTGATTTAAGATATACTTAGTTGAGGATTTAGTTTTATATGTTTATATTTACTATTCTTAATACAGTATTGGTTGAAAGATTCATAATAAAAAGAAAGTAAAACATAAAATTGTTCAACAAATATTAACAAATAAGTTTCATTTTACGCGAAACTTTACTAAAACTAGTGTTGTTTTGCTTTTGAGAACAAAAGTAAAAAGCAAACTGAAATGAAATGGCATAAAAAGCATATTTAGATAAACAAATTTTTGTGTATATGAAGTTATTCTTAAATTTCTGTTTATTATTTGTAGAAATTTTCAAGTTTGTATTCAGATTTCAATTATACAATTAATTCTTTCAATAGTATAAAAGCAAACAAATTGAAAATTTTTCAACAAACGCATTAAAGAAAGGAAAATGAAAAATTGGAAAGCAAAACAACACTACTATTATAAAAGAATCTGGAATTTAATTTAAAATCAAAATTAGGAAAAATACTTTCCCGTAAAGCATTTAAAATATTCTAAAAATTTTATTATAAAAGATTTTGATTTGAACGAAAGCAGACAACATAATAATTAACTGGAGCCTTTTTATCATGTCAGACATTCTTTTATATGTGTATATCTTAGAGATCAATTGATGCGATTCATAATCCAGAAAATTGCCTGAATTGTTCAGCACGAAATGCAAGACTGCTTTTACCATTACCTTTACTGCGAATTTGATCATTATATAATTTTATGACAATTTTTAATGAGTTAGTTAATGGACGGGCTAAAAATACTGCTCAATTTTCAAAGATTTGCGTAGAATTGATTGAAATCGGATCTAAATGTTTGCAGTCGAGATATAAAATTGCATATCAATAAACAATATTATATTAAGGAATCTCAAAACCAAACTGAAAGGATAATTACTATATGTTATTTTAAATTAAAAGAATTAAATTTCTTTTCCTTCCAAACGCAATACTTCACATAATTATCAAGAGTTTGTTTTGCTCTTCTATTACTCGAAACATCATTAATAAGATATCACGAGTTTCTTATAAAACTTCACTCAATTAAGTCAGATGTACTTTAGATGGAGATTATCTTTAAAATTATAAAAAAATCCAAATAAAAACCCTATCGTTGCTTAAAGCTTATTTAGTATTATTTTTATGTGATTCGTATGCATCTAAATGTTGAAACCACTATCTTTAACCGCTAAAATAATTTTTATATGTCATTTTCACGGCTCTACTTATCAATAAATAGTGAAATTGGTTTTGATTACAATTTGATTCATATTATACAGTTTCAAATCATACATGTAAATTTACACGTTGTAATTTAATGCATTGCATTACTGTACAGACAAGAAATAAATTCCATGTTCTATCTCTTATAGTCTAATCAATAGTGACTATAGAATTTCAAGCATGGAATTTATTTCTTGTCTGTACAGTAAGAGAATGATAAAGGTTGGATAGCAATTGAAGTAATGGGATGCGGACAGATGTAACTAAGGAAATATTGATATTTCTATCAAAATATCTACAAAAACAAACTTACTTATAATGACTGTGCATGTTTATACATGTAAATGTAATAGAAAGCAACCCAATAAGCCCAGAAACCATCCGTGGTTTTTGATAACTATCCAACCTTTATCTTTCTCTTACTGTACAGTTAACCGATGAAAGATATGCAGAGATCCCTTCAGATCAAGTGGTAAACTCAGATCAAACATGAGGGGAAACTTACAAATTGAAATGTTAATGAGTATTAGCATTGAGTAGTGGTTATGAGTTATCAAACCCTTATGAATCCGCATCCCTTTCCGAAGTTCTGACTATTTCGTACCGAATCCTCCAACCTGAACCTCCCAATTGATTCCTGGGGTCCTTCCGAAATCCCCTAAAATACAATTCCAAAAAATCCCAAAATCTAAAATACCAAAAAATGTAATCCCAAATAATAAAATTTAAAAAATTACTATTATTCAGATCTACAGATTACTATTGTTACAATTGTGATCCTCTGCCCAACTCTTAAAACCTTGAGTTTTTAGGTCCAACTCCTCCCACCTGAAGAAGCCCTGAAGAAGCCACTACTTAAGAAGCCCAATGAATGCTTCTTATGACAGTACAGACGTTGTTTGAATAGTCTGATAATGGCTAGAATTTTCAGTTCTCCAGTAATAAAACCAAAATCTTGAGCCTTTATTTAAAATATTCATATTTTCTTTGACTTGGAATCATGAAGCTCTTAATAATACCTTAAGTCTATACACTCTAAATAAGTAGTTCTTATACTTTTTTGGTCATAATCACCTCTCAAGACTTTGGCGACCCAAATAGGATCATAATGTAAAGCAAAAACTTTCCACAACCTATTTTGGGTCGAGATTTACTACTTTGGGAGGAATTCTATTTTCAATCGTTGCTTTTTTAATCAATAATCATTCAAATCAAAAATCAAAATAATCAAAAAATCAAAATTCATTTATTAATCTATAAATTATGATCAGATTAATTAGTGAATATCTTAAGCAAATGTTGATTAGTTATAGGACTGAATGACCTGATACATCGATTTTATTCTTTGATGTGATCCTTGACTTTTCTGACTTTATTCTGTATATTTGGTAAATAATAATTTTGTTCAGAATTCCTCTCTATGTAGACAATGACTTGTGGAATACTATGTTGTAGTAGAAGATGAGTATTTTTACATGATATCGATTTTTACATCAGTTCATTCTATTCAAACATACAATCATGCGTTCGAATGAAAGCGTAACAAAATTCACACATAAATTACAATAGAATAGTATTATTATTCAGAAAATTATAAAATCAATTATAAACATTGAATTTGATTTTGTAAATCAATACTTTATAATGTGAAACATGAAAACAAGTTTGAATGAATAGTACTCCTTATTAGAGCAAAATTGTTAAATTCATAGCTTGTATGATTCGCTACTGTATGAGAATATATAACTTCCATAACTTATATAAGATATTGAATCTTTGATGTCAAATTTTTTGCTCAACAATGAAGAAAAATGTGTGATGGCATGAGATTGCATAACTAGCTGTATATACTAGTAAAGACACAAATAGTTAGGAATATACTCTTCTTTTAGAAGTTTTACTTTTATTTATAAATAAGTGAAGAAGAGGTCGAAAGCCTTAATAAAGCGAAAAAGTTTTAAAGTCAGTCAAAAAGTATGGGGAGTTGAGCTTTTGAAGTTACACTTGATTTCCCAGATCATACTCCACTGAGAGTGGTATGATATATGATACTCAATGGATATGATATGCCATTACTGGAGATGCATTATATAACTTATATAATTTAGATCCGCCAACGATAAAGCTCTTGCATAATATGTGTTACATTTATCGATCTCAGAATTAATTAAAATGTTCAACTTTTTGCTTTGATAAATAGTCAGGTAAAATAATTAGTTATATTTTACATCATTAGTTTCTTGGTTTTTTGCGAAAGCTATCATATACTGTTAGGCACTAATGAGCCCCAAATGCTTTACAGCTATCGAGAAAACACATACAAATAAGTCTAAATTAACAATAAAGTCAGCGCACGCCGATTGGCCCAATCAATCGAGCATAACAAAGGAATGTCCATAATATCAGCAAATCAAAAATGGCGTCAATCAAAAGTAACATAATATCACTTTATACCAGATATGCTTTGGATTTTGTTTATGGCGTAAATATTTCTCCCCATTTTTTAGTCCATTTTTTCAACAACAGAAATATTTTTCAGTGACTTAAAGATTCTTTCAAATATCAAGAGGCCTTTAGTGTTGATTTATCTTCACATATATTGAACTTTTCTTTATTACTGTTTGTTTGAATTGTTTGTATAAATTCAAGTTTTTCAAATTCTCGAAACCTGTGAATCGGAAATAACTTATAATTTTAAAATATAAAGCTTTCCAAGTAATGTATAAAGTCTAAAACAATTTATTGAAAAGAAAATGTAAATTTCACTCAATCTTAATATAATATTTTAAAATCAATTGTATTGAGAAATCATCATTTTTTCTATTCATTCACTCGACAGTTGATTTTCAAATTTATTACTCAATGTATTGAATAAAACGTTTTCAAACTTTGAGATTTTCTATCTTATTTGTATTAAATATACTTAATTTTCTTATAAATTTATTATTTCTGATTCTGTGTACCAAAAATTATAATACTTGCAGAGATTTTATACTTTAAAATGAGATTTATTGACGTTAATCTCCGATAATAACTTAAAATATGATTTGAAACTGACTTTTTGTAACTCTTAAAAATTAAAGGATTCAAATACTCATTTTTGATTCACAGGTATATGTTTTATCAACCATTTTATATTTCTATTAGAGTTGCATTTTATTGAATTATTTATTTTTCGGCAATAAATATTTCATTGCTTTTGATCGAGTATTCCTTTAGCGGTCTTTTTAAGATTGGAGTTAATCTACAATTTGAATGAAAGACTAATCTTTGATCATAATTACTGTATAACAGAGGAAATATTTTGATTTATTTTAATTGATGATTTGGGAAAATGTCAAATTCGTTGCTTATTTGAGTGAATCAATCAATTATTGAATATTGAAGTGAAGCTTTCAAGAAATATCAAGTTTGTAGATTCGATTTCGGAATAGGGCTCTTATCGATCGTTTCATGATTACTACCGCAGTGTTTTGCTCGACTTTAATAAAAGTTTAGAAGTAAAGAATGTTTTGCTTCCAGGATTAGGGGTCTCTTCTCAGTAATAAATAGCATTCTTACGAGTTTATCCATAAGAATGAAAACAAACAAAGATTTGCTTTTAAGAGTGATTTGCATTGGATTTTGACTGACATCCAAAAGTGTAAATACTCTTTCGACTTATCAGACAATAGTTTACTTGTTGTTATCGTTCGTCTCATTTCCGTTTTCCTTATGCCCCAAAGTTGTTCGGATTTCACTTTTCTTCGGCTCATTAATGTTAGTTCATATAAACCATTAACAAGACTTTCTATAATATATTCAGAGCATAAGCACACTGTCATCACAAAGAAGAATCTCAAACATATTTTAATGCATTTATTGACCAGAGAGTAAAGCCGACACATCTTTTGTCATATTGTTAATCCTTAAGTTGTTTATGTATACATTTTTCTACTAAGTATAAGAATTAAAGCTCAATAAATATTTTTTTCTCTGTATTGTAATGGCATTATTGCAGTTTTCTTTAGCATTAAATGATGTAATGCCTGTACTTTACATTGATATTTAATGAACTGATTTTAATGTATTGAACTCACTAAAATTCCTATTTATAATTCATTTTATAACAATTTAAATCTAGTAGAATGTTAGTGCAGTTTAATCCCGTTATAGTGAATCCGCTTATAGTGAACCCGCTTATAGTGAACGATTGCTTCAGAACATATTACGAAATACAATAGAAACTCAGAACGTTTACAGTGAATCCCGGTTATAGTGAACGGTTTCGGCTGCACCTATCCATTCACTATAAGCGGGATAGACTGTAGTTTTAATGCTACTACACATCCATTAAGTAATACAATAGTACAGTACTATTCCTATAAGAATCTAAAAGCCATTTTATCAAATAGTTGAATAGGGACTAAACTAAATCCAAAAGATTGAAAAATATAGTTATTGAATAAGTGTTTTATATACTTTTCTCATACAATCGGTTATCCCTTGAATAAAATTGAATAGCTTTCAGTCTTTACAAGACTTATTATGAATATGTAGTGTGTATTCACCTACAAAAGTTCTAAAATTAGTTGAATTATTTGATTTTACACTAAAAACATTCACAAAAATGGAGTGAATTTGATGAAATCCGCAAAGAGGTAATTACCAATAGTGACAATATGGCTAACAATATGTTACAACTGGTTTGGTTTACTCAAAGCAATATAGCTTTTTCCTCAGCAATAATAAACGTGTTTATTTATCGTGAGGTAACATTGAAAGGGCTCTATTGTTGCGATGTGACAGTGAAATAACTATTTGATCGTATATATTAGGCTGTGAAAGCTCCAAATTTTTGCTTCAAATCGTGCCAACTCATTCTCATATAAAACATTGTATTCGCAGCCGTATAGAAATTAATTCTTTCATTACACTCTCTGTATTTGTTGCTATTTATCACTTAACAAAGTGGGGTTTGTAAAAGATAGCATAATTAATTGTACTTTACTTTAATATTTAGCAATATATCTATTCATTTCATGGAATTCTGTCTTTGATAAAGTTGAGAGCAATCATATGTTTTAATTATTAATTTTTTGTTGATCTCATCAAATAGAAAAGCTATACTTTTTTAGAAATATTTCTCGAATGAGACAGACTTTACTTTACTTTATCACACTTTACTTCATATCCAAATGTTGGGCTGAATATGAATGTTATGCTAAACTTTAATATAAATATTAATTTAAAGTCTAGTTGAGAGAAAATTAGTCGAAATAAATTAAAAGGAAAGTTTAATTTGACTTGAACTGCGTTTGCAGCACTTGATTGTGATATAATAGTAGTGGAATTGATTGCTGTAGTTTTAAAGACTTCTATGCACTTAACAGAGTTATTAAGCGGTAACACATTTTTTGGTGTATGTAATTTTCGTTGTATATTCACTTTTAAGATGCCAATCATGTTGAATGTGAGTGACAATTATTCAATACGAATTTTACACAATTTTTTACTCTTTCTATGCTTTTAATGAAAATATCTTGCAATGACATGAGTGCTCAACAAAAGCTCTTTCATAACTATATATAACCTCAAGTAAATTCATTTGAATTATTCTATAATTTTCATACATTTCAAGAAAGAGTTTTCTAGAATGTTTTGAAGGATATTTCCATCACTGCTAAAGCACTGTAGAGTTTATTGTTGTGAATCCCAATTGGAAATTAATAATTGTCATGAAATACTTGTTCCTCATTATAAAACTTCTAATTATAATTATAAGTTATGTCTTTGAGAATGAGTTGGAAACTTAGCACTTTTGTTCTCAAGTTACACCACTTCCAACTATAGGTGATTTATGACTTTTTGGGGCATTATTTCTGATAGCGATTAATAAAAGAGTTATTTCAAAAGAATAAATGAAAGGACGGATATTTTTCTTCTTTTTCAAATAGGGTCTCATATATTAAAACGTCAACTTTTTTACTCGCAGTGCAATTTCAATCAATGACAGTAATGATGATGTGATAAATCGAAACATAATGATTCACATTTACAGGTTCTCATTTAGAACTTGGAATTTCATATTTTTTCGCAATTAATATCTCAATCAAATCCAAGTTTCGAACTATTTCTCAAAACTTATTTTTTTCCCCATTAAGTAAAATTTCAATATAAAAACATTAAATTTCATAACAGCTTATTATCCAAGTGTTTAGTAATGAATTAATGGATGAAAATCTAGATGAATGAGAAACAAAAATGAAATTAAAGTTTTTAAAAAACTTTCTTTTTATTAATAATTCAAGGATTTATTTTGAAATTTTGAACATGTAGTACGAATGCGCTCTACATTTTTCTAATAAGCCTTCCTCTAAAAGTCTTCAATCTTTGATGCGATTTATATTTTTCTTGTGTCTATTATTAAATTTTATGTTCAATGAACATATTTTTAGTGCTGAGTAAACTAATGGTTGTTATGTTTACGTCACAATTTCGAATTTTAGATAGCATTTTGAAATGAAATTATCTTTTCACTCTTACTTCATTCGTTGATTTTTCACTTTTTCTGCCATTTAAGTGCACATCATTAGAAAACTTAATTAATGCGCTCTTTTTGACTAAATGTTTGCAGTTCTTCTTCCAGTTATCAAGAAATAAAAACTTAAAACTATAAATAAAAAATACTGTGAATAAAAACGTTCAAATAAAACCTTCATTTGGATACTAATCATAATGAAATTAATGAAACTTTAAATGAGTTCTTGTCTCAAATTTAGAACTAATTATAATTTATTTGAATTTTGCAAAAATAATGTTTTTCGGTTAGATTTTTGTGCAAAAATTACTTAAGCTTTGATAAATCAATAATTTTGAAATGACTCTTTTGCTGGAATTTAAACATGAGTTTTATAATGCAAATTCACTATTAATGCAAATTTTTACGAACCATTTGAAATATAACCAGAGATAATGCACTACTTCAAAGAATAATGTGTTCTATAACAGAGATTATGAATTTCACTTAAGGTGTGATCAAAATTCAAGCTTAAAACTAGATATTTTTGTTTTTTCAAATGAATAAAACTGGTATATACAGTAAATAAATAGTGTTTGAATAGGTAAAAAACACCTCAGATAGAAGATAATGTATATTAGTTTCACTTAAAAGTTATAAATTAAAAAGTTTAAAAAGCATAACTTCAAAAAGTGTGAACTTAATTGATAAAAATGAATTAAGAACTCAAAAACTAATTATTCTGTTATAGAATATTCTTGAAATTATTAACATAGCTATTGAAATATCATTGGAAAACATTGATTTTTATTAGCTTTTTCGTATTGAAAAGAGTTTGAAATAACTTAATAAAGTTTCTTTCATTAATTTGAAAGGTTATTAAAGTGTCACTTTTGTCATTTAATTTTCCTCAAACTTACAAAATGATCAATTTTCTGGAGCGCAGTAATACACGAGTTTTTAGGTTATATTCATTCAATCTATTTTTGCGGCAATCAATTATACGGTATTTTGAAAGTAAAAAAATCCCTTTATAAATACTCTTTATTTAAGCAGATTATTTGGCTTTTGAGACTTATTCAGGAAATCTGGACTCATTTTTTCAAATGAATAAATCGATTCTTTTAAGTTGACTTTTTATTTGTATTTATTTTGAATGAAACTTTATAAATTTTGTTAAATATTAGTACTCTGTTTCGTTTGCATAGCTCAATAAAATAAGTTTTCATAAAGATATCACTTCTGTGTTTGCATATGTAGATAAATAAGAGTATCAAAAATTGTATCCTAATTATACACATCGAACTAAAATATTATTCAGAAAGCTTTATCGAAAATGATTTTATCCTATAATTCTCAATGAATTGAATTGAAAAGTTGTAACGTTTTGAGATGAATTTGATGAATCGCTTAAAGAAAGTGTCAAATGTAAACATTGATATAAAAGTGATCTTAATGTAAATAAAGAAATACATTCGACTCACATTCAATGACTTCTATAAAAACAAAACTGAATAAAACTTAGTTATTCATCAAATACAAATCATTGGGATAATTGCAAAAAAAATTAATTATTTCATGAATATAAACTTATTTTAAACTCAAGAATATTCTATATGTAATAAAACAATTTGAATTATAATTCTTAATCGCTTAAAGTGTGACTGGATTGAGAAACTTGAAAAACTCAATGACTCTCACACTCAAAATATTTTAGATGATATAATTACTAATAAGCATCTTACTGTAGGACTAATTTACCAGAATAATGTTTGATAGTTATCATAGTAAACGTAAGCCAAATTGAGTCTTATTTTTATGAGCTTTACCAGAGATGGAGAATGAATTGTGAAGAGGGGGACGCAAAAACTCCAAAATTCTCATTTCACCTTGGTGCGTAAAGTATTATCATTTAGCAGTTATATTCATTTTTCAAGTATGTTTTCAAAAAGTTCATATTTTATCATAACTTTTAATCAATATTATCTATGAAACAACTCGAAAAATATAAAACAATGGAACATGAAGAAAAGTTTTAACTTAATACTTTTTAAAGTGCTTTCGACTTAAAGGTTCCATAGTGCTTGAATTTTTTTAAGTGCTTATGATTGAATTTTTCTGTTTTTCTTTGAGTCCCACAGATCTAGTATGAATTTAATTTTTGACTCAATGGCTTCCGTAAAAACGGATCGCACCCCTCCCCCTATTCTCCATCTCTGAGCTTCACAAAAGAATTGTATGAATTTTGTTTTCTTTCTGTGTTGTGACGACTTTGAGTCTTTCAAAAATGCCAATTACTGACATAACCTCCTTTCAAATATTGTCCATACTTTGGTCAATTTGAAGGAATTTAAAAGCTGAAAAATTCACAGAACTTTATATCAAAATACAATCTACACTCTATAATACAATCTCATATTTGTTCTCTTATTTTCATGTTTTATCTTATGTGTTACTTCTTTTTTCTGGCCTTTCTTTTATTCGTTTTATTTATATTTTTTGAATCAAAGACTTATGTGAAAGAAGATGTCAAAAATGGTTCGTTCGCATCAATAAAATTGAGAGCTACAAAAAGCTAAATCCAACGCTTGTACTAGTATTTCAACCTGAATGTAATACTGTATACATTTGATTATAGTCAGCAACTATGGTATAAAATATATGTATGAAAAAGACAACACAACTAAAGCTTTGCATCACTTTTCTAGTCTATCCAGAGATGCTTTAGATGTTTAGCTTCATCTCACAAACGTAATAAAGGAATGCCTATGTTTGACATGACTATATTTTATTGTCAGTTTCTATATGAAAATGCATAAACTAGAATAAAAGCAGTGGAGTTATGCGTGAGATCATATCTCACTCTCTGCCCGGTCTATATGTTTCTAATGACAATAACTTTGTGAGAGTTTTTTATAATAAAAATTCTGGTGAAATGTGAAGTAAACCAAAAAAGCAAACACTGAATATGCCGATAGCAAAGATATCTCAATATACAGTCAATGCTCTTCTTGACATACGTTAGTATAAGTGAATTGACTGAGTCTGCTATAAATTATAAGAAATAATTGCCCTCCAAAAAGTCTTTCTGGGGCTTCTTCTTCCTCTCCTTCTTCTTCTTCATGGAATAAAACACATTTACTATGCGCTGAAAAGTCTCGCAATCCATTAATGCGCACACAAATTGATTCTTTATTCATCTAAAGGTGAAAAGATTGTTGACTACAAAGAATTGCTATTCAAATTAAATCTGAAACTATATATACAGAAAATATGTTAAGGAATAAAGAGAATCCATTAAAGCGTTATTTATTTATCGTACAATTTCGTGTCAAATAAATCAGTTAAGAATCAGTTTATGATATTGATTTCCATCATTTCAATCTTTCATTAAACAAATCTTTCGACTCAATTCTCAAAAATATTGAAGTTTAAACATGTTTTAATACAACAAATTCATCATCAAATTTCAATTTATCATATTTTTCAATATAACCTCTTCTACACTGTATTAATAATTGAAAAGTATGTGAGACTTTCTATTCATTGAAGCCTAAGCTTTGATAGTAATTTATCATATAAACTGATACTCTTTGAAATCAAATAAAGTTAATTATATGAGAATTAAAGCAAGTGTAACAAACATTCAATTCATTTTTATTGATTTGTTTGACAATAAATTCATGTATTCTTTCACATTATAAGTGAGTTAACTCTCGCAGAAAATTTTCACACAATTTTGAACAATATAAATACAGTGTTTTGAGAAAAGACAATATTTGGTTTGATACAAACATGTCATACACACACATGATTTTGCATGAACGGAAAGTTGATTAAAGTGTAGTACAATGGCATGAAATGTATGGAAGGAGTACACAAAAAGTTAAAACGGTTGGCACATAGAATATTGTCAATCTATTTAATTTAGTGTGCATTTTAAAGTTACTTTAAGCGAACCGATAAACGCGCTCTTATAAGCATTGGTTGCACTGCTCAAGTGAGTCAATGTTTACCTCAAACTAAATAAAAGGATAGGACATTGAAAAATTTTTAGGGCATAATAATCAGCGTTTATTGCTAGCTATGATCATCAATTGCGAAACAGCATCACATAATACATACAGACACTAAAGCAGTAAAAAAATTGTGCTCACTTTTCTCTCTCTTTTTCAGCAGCACTACTTCGCATAGCAATTGTTATTGTTGTCATATTATGTTACAACATAATGCAAGGTAAGCAAATATTTCCTATTTTCAAAATAATAACAATAAACTTGATAAATGCTTAACTATATTATGACAATGTTTAAACACCATTTATATGTGCAACTATTTTAAAAGTGCTAATATGTGCGACACTCACCCCTAGATTTATTCCCTTTCTAGCGAAATGAGATCATATAATATAATGTAGAGACCATTTTTTGCTCCGAATGCAATGAAAAAAGTTATTTTCATTTTGTGTAGAGCTTCTGCAAACTCAAATTTTTCATTTCAACATTTTTCTACTTCTTTCTCAGTACTTACTTCGTGAAAATACTTATGAGTTTGAGTAAAGTTTAATCTCTTACTCCAATATTGTGTGCAATAAATGAAATGAAACAATGTTTTAAAAAAGTCCAAATGAAACTATATCTTTTAAAACCTTAACAGCAAAGAACAACTTTCACTACAGTTTTATCAATTACTTAATACACTCGTTTGTGAAAAAATGAAAAGAAAAAAACTTTATTCACAATTAGTTTTATTTGCATTCATACTTTTATGTTGGTTTGATATAAATTGTAAGCTTCATTGCTCATCAGCAAAAGAATGGCATAAGACATGATATTGCTCTTGATCTACGCCTGTCCGCTCTCCGGTTCAACTATCCTTTGGATGTCTAAAGTCTAAACACTAACTACTGCTGTAATGCTGATAAAGCCAACCCAATCGAAAGTTATGTAAAACGTTGAGGAAAGCATTGCGAACATAATTTACGAGTTAGAACAACATGAGAAAACAAGCCTAACAGAGAGTTGTGTTTCACTAAATTCGAAGAACGGCTCCCGCGATAACAGCAAAAGACTTTGTATGTAAGGCTTATCAGGCATCGAATTTTTTTGTCTGAATTTAGTTTTACTTTAACAGTAACTGTCTTTTTCTTTTCTGCTTTTCATGCTTGCGTTGCTGTTAGAATTTTTTTGCATTTATAACTTGCTATAAATTTGTTACTTCAGTGCTTCAACTCATCTTTTCCCTATAGCCTAATGTGTACTGAATTATTGTAATATGTATTCCTTCAATTGAATATTATTTATTATTGTCACTATTATTCTTAAAAATAAATCCTACAAATCACAGACATTTTCATTATAAAGCTTATGGATAATGATTTTAAAATTATTCAGTCAAAAATATTTAACTCATTTGAATTTGCAATGCTTGAGTCATATTCTGAATGAATGATTATTTTCAATTCAAAATATGTAGAGCTCATCAATTTATTAATATTATGTCTTTTTATCGCAAGAAAGAGAGAAACTTTTGGTTAAATTTTTTGGTTTTTCAATATTTTGTTTCATAGCGATATCTTTTTCTCTAGAATGTCTTTGATATACATAATGACTATAATAATGTGTTTTTATAGGAAAAGCGAAGATTTTAAATGAATATCATTTGTCATTATAAAATGGAGATTAAAAATATTATGCGAATGAGAAACCATAGTTATTAGATTTTGTAATTTAATGCTACGCTTTATTACGGCCGTAGAATTTTGAAACTTTAAATTTGAAAAAGTGTTATTTTTTAAAATTATAATAACAATAAAATGGATGATAATAGCTTTTTACTAGAATAAAAGAAAGCCTCGAGAGTCACATGAATAATGTCGGGATTTGGGAATAGCTATAAAAAGAGAAGCTTTTATAACAAAAAAATTTAATTGTATTTTAAGGAATCGAGAATTCGAGAATTAGATTAACTTATAAACAGATTTGATGGAGTTTTTATTGAAATCAATAGCAATAAATTCTTTCATTTATAGCAATTCAATCATTGAAGAGATGAATAGTATTCGTTGAAATGAGTTTTTATTGTGCGACATAAGAGTTGATTTATCATGAAAAAAGTCACTCTACAGTAGTGTTGTCTCAGATTCTCGATTCACAGTTAATAGTAAAGAGATATTTTGGGTGTTGAGGAATAAATCTCTTTTGGTATCTTCAATAGAGGTATAGAGGCGTAGTTTTGCAATAATGATGGCATTACGATAGGTTAAAGCGATACAACCAACCAATTCCAATGGACATTAAATTGAACTGAATCTAAATTCATGAATTTCAGTGACTGACCTGAATGTCATCAATCATAAAATACTTGTAAGACTTATCCGCCACTGAAGATCGCTTTCTTTCTAAGTTGACTTCAGTTTTCTACCCCCTCTTACCATCTCTTTTGAAGATTCTGTATATGTATTATAAGATATAGTTATTTGGGATTTTCAAAGCATAAATCTCCAATGGATGGAATAGTTGTCGAGTTTTCCAAAGTCATCATACAGTAGAAGTCTAGATGTGTATTGTGACCCACTATTGTATTATTTGCTATTTTCCTATCATTTTCACTCCTCTCTCACTTTTTCGTTTTTGCTATATCTTTCTTTTAGCTAATATTATGGCAACATTGCAATCGGCAATAGAGAAGTACATTTTCATGTATCACTTGATAAGTTAGAATAGAGGAAAAGAAATTGCAGTACTAGTATCGCATTTCAGTATTTGAAAATTATTGAGATGCGGAAAGTTGTTAAGAAATAAATTCTCTTATACAGAGCTTGAGATGAAAGAAAGCGTGAGATTGAGAGAGTGTAAAATATGGGGAGAGAGAGAGAGAGAGAGAGAGAGAGAGAGAGAGAGAGAAGCAGTTTGGAAAAAATTGAAACCAAAATCGGTTGAATAATATAAGGCAGCGCTAAGATTTATTTTGTGAGGATCGTATTGCTCGCTCACAAAAATCAAAAATGCGTCTCACATTGAAGCAAATAAGCAAAAAGAGAGAAAAGCAACAAAAAGTTTTGCTTTCAGTGCCTCAAGTTGTAAATAATGAACGTTATAACTCAAATTTCTTTTCTTTAAGCAATAGCTGAGCATAGCTAGACTTTAGTGTAATAATGTATTAAGAGGGGTCGATGTTGTTGTGCGTCATTTTTGCAAAAAACAAAATTGAAGAACCTTTAAAGCATTTGTAATGCCCGATAAGAGTTAAAGGGCGCACATGAGTGAGGAAACTTTTATTGGGCGCGTAACAAACTTCCTGATAAATTAGTCAAGTTGTTCGTAAGTTAATCTGGTTTTATGTTTGCAGCTGTAGAGCTCTGAAGATTTTGTTCGTACACTTTGGTTGCCGTTCACATCCGTTGATCCATGTGTGCCACTATAGCCACTACTATAAGGGCTGGGCGTTAATGCTAAGCGCAAAATAACATCGCCTACGATTAATTCGATTTAGGATTACTCTCTTGACGCATATTTGACTCTCTCCTTCACTCTCATCACGAGCTACCTCTCAATTTGACTTTCAAGTTGATGCAAAACTTCTGATACCAATGCATAAACTCTTTCTCCCTTTATTACTGTTTTTAGACTTTGAAAATACTTTCAGCCCATTAACTATTAGGCCATGCGTTGAATGAATTTAATTACTTAAACAGAGTAATCTTCTACAGTCACGCCTATGTTTCATTGAACACATTTATTTCTACACGTCGATCAAGTATCAAATGTTCCTTTCTATCCGATTTTTTCCATCTTCCTATCCTTTATTCACAGCACACATTCAACTACAAGCCTCTGTTCTTGCTTTCAAAATAAATTCTTTTACTTGACCTCATTTTTCGCTGAAATACATGTCGATTAAACTCATACTCGGATGGAGTATTCAATAATATTGAACTAGAATTTTTAATTCAACTATTTCTTATAGAATAAACAGCAGGAGTTTCGGCTTAAGCCATGCTAGCACTGCCTTTCTTTCTCATTTTCGTTTCATATTTTCGATTAAAGCTATTTTTTCTATCAGTAAAAAAATGATATATTCATCAGTTTTAAACACAAAGCAACGCGTCGTTACATCTCATTTCCCTTTTAATTTTTAGAACAGTGTCCCCACCCGTGACTGCAAACAATTGTCTGAGAATTTAGATGAGACTATGAAAAATTAGTTGTCGTCAGCATTACCATCATTGATATCTATGTCAGTGACCAGTTTTTCGCACATTCTTTTGTTATGGATTTGACGAGAAATTACTCCCACTTGTAATTTGATATCGATTTCGGCTTCAAAAAGGAGAAGAGAGGGAGAGAGAGAGAGAGAGAGAGAGAGGATTTTCCATTTAATAAATTACAAATCCTCACAAATATGACATTACATTGTTTTACTCGTTTTAGTGATATATAGCATACACATCATGTAAATTTACTATAAAATTTGAGTTTATGTGATAGGAATTCTTTAGCTGAAAGAGCAAAGCTCTGTTCACTGGTTTCATAAACTTTCTAATAATTTTATATTATAAATAGTATGTATAACATAATGATAGAATTTATTGAAATTGCTTTAATAATTAAATAGCTTGAAGTTGCGTTCATATTAATATAAGCGCTCAATTCTAGTCACATTGAATCATGTCATTAATTCTATTAATTATTGCAAGAAATTATGTTTCAAATTAAACTGATTCATATTCACGATTGAACTCATTTGATTCAAGTAAAACATTGTAAATCATATGCATTGTAGTGGTATTGTTGGCGGCTTTGAATTTCAATGAAGTCAGGGATTACAATGAGAAATACTTTTAAAGAATACTAACAAGTCTTAAGTCTTATATTAGAGAATAAGTTTAAAATAGCTTTAAATTTGATAGAATTTATTGAAAAAAGTTTGAAATTTCGTAATTCTATCATTTAATCCTTAAGGAAAGCTCTAGAGTATTGAACATTTGAAAATAAATGAATACTAATTTAATAAATGATAAACGATTTGAATTAATGAATGTATTCTATAAAAGAATTATGGAATCTTTGATTATTAAGAAAATATAACCTTGATTCAAGTTTATTTACTTAATGTATATTTAATCTGATAAAAGTTATATGAAAAAATAGCTGTAATGCAGAGATTATTCTCATTATATTTATCTTGGATTAAGTCCATAATATTCTTAGGAATACCTTATTCTGTGCATTTCATGAAACTTTATTATTTTCTATATACAGATATAGTATCAAGTTTTCGATGTCATTCTACATCCTGTTTTGCTTTGTTGTTCATCCATTCGTGTCTTCGCAGTCATGCATTCATTCTGACAAATCTTCAACTGCTGTGAAACAGATTTAAAAGTTGAAAAAATTCTACACTTTAAGTAATTTTGAGAATTGAGTTGTCATCGATTGAAAATGTTGACGCCCGATAAAATCATTGAGTTCTTCCATTTAGTCGTGAAATTATCTAACATTTCAGTACCTCATGATTATATGTTTACTTTCCTATGATTTGGATACATGAAAGTATCATTTGACCATTTTGTTCAATCATGTTGAGCATGATGTGTGTTCTGATTGAGCCATCCATTACTGATATCAATTACTTGTGATATATAAAAGTTTCAGTTAATGTACAAAAAATCTGTCAATTATTAAATACTTTCTAACGTTACAATTTCATCAAACAGTAGTGCAATTCCTCTTCTATATCAGGTCAGGCTTATCGTTGTGTGGCTTAACAAAAGGTGAACTAATGGAAGCTCTATGAATGCTCAAAAGAATCGTTTTAACTCTTTTCATTCTCTTCATAAATCCAACACATGTTCCGTACTATAGCTTTCTGTAGCCTTTAATCATAAAAGAAACGCATTAATTATCTATCATTAGTCCTAAGCTATTAATTCATTTTCTTAGTAGTCATAAGTTATTTATCTCATCATTACTCTCGAAAATTCTGTTATGTTGTATAAGTGAAAATCAATTCAATCATTTTTTCCATCAATACTATTTATTAATAATTCACAGAACACTTATTTATTGAACTTCAAAAAAACAAACCTCAAGAATATAATCGAAAGTACTTTATTTTCTATAAAAACATATCAATCAAAATCATTTACAAATTTCTTTTGGAAAAAAGTTAAAAATATAACTTTAAGGATTGAAAATACAATTATGTTTTTATTTGCAGTTTTGCCAAAGTTTGAACAAATATATTGAAAACCAAATTCTAATAATTTGTTGAAAGCTCTTAAGGATTTAAAATATTCAGAATGACTACAAAATAACGCGAACACTTTCAATACTTTGAATTATGTGACAGAATTGACTCTCAGACGAGGGAAGAATATTATTTTTGTTATGAAGACATTGATTTGATCGTTTTAAATGAATTATGAGTTCATTTATTAAAAATTAAAATCATTTCTCCATAAATTTACACCTAAACATTTGAAAAATTGATACTAAATTCATGACTCTATGCAGTCTTTTCTATGACATAAAGTGAATTCAATCATTTAATTAATGATATTGAAATAATACAATAATGACTTAAAATAAATTTCATGTGAATGCAAATTAGATCAATATTCAACTCAAATCTAAAAGAAATTCCTTGAAAAAAGTTGTATTAATCTATTATTCTCTTATGTAAAGTTACATTCTCTGACAGCGACTCGAAAGAAGAGAAATTTTTCTTATAAACTGTGTATCATTTAAAAGAAATTCATTTGTCTTTTATTTATTCTTTAAGCCATAATTAGAATTTGGTTTCATGGTATTTATCAAGAGAATATTCTCATTAGAAATGGAATCCTATTACTTATCATTAATTATGATTTTCTTTCGACTGATAAGATTAAGATTCTCTTTAGGGCACAGACTTTATGCCACACTTTATGAATGAACACAACTCATGAATCCCAATAATTCAATGTATTAATGCATTCATCATCATCTATAGCCTTAATGAGAAGATTGCATTCTTTCTCACTTCTCGATCAATGTTCCCGAAAACACATGAATATATTCCGAACTCCAATAATTACATTTGCAATCTCTTTGAGATAAGTATGGAATGCAATTCAAGATTGACATTCTAGTCATGACTGCAATTAAATAATTGCATCCTTTTTGCAGTCTTAGCCCTCAGGGAATAGAACAACAATAATTTGTCATAATGTCGTTATGCCATCACTTTTCTTAATCATAGTTACAGTTGAAGCCTTCCTTGGATAGAGTGTGTCCATAAAAGTTTACATAATTTGTCACGTATCACATTGTATTAGTTTTTTGTTCACACAAAAATGGGACTTTCAAGATAAAACATTTCGAGACTCGAGACCTTCCGAATAAACAAGTGCACACAAATACACTCAAACACAACTCATTTCAGATTTTTTTTGCATTTGATCTCTTGAATTGAAAAAAAATTCAGTTTTATGTTTCATAACCTATGAAATGCATACCAAAGCTTTACATCTTTTCCAGCATAAAACCTAATTTAGATTCATATATATATACAGTAAGAAAAACTATTCTTGAATTTCCCTTTAAAAATCTGTTCACTTTAATTATCATTTCATCTCAATTTTCAAATAAATTATCAAAAATTTGAATATATATTAAAGTTTCAGTTTAATTATTGTGATATCATTTATATACTTTAGGACTTGTACACCATTTTTTCGATACTATCTTTAAAGTAAAGCCGAAATTAATTTATAAGTTGGTTTCAAAAGACCTTAACTAGTATTTACAAATGGAATAATAAATTATATAAATTTGTTATGATATCCACCAGATTATGGGCTGTATTTTTCTGAATTGCATCAAAAAGTCTTCTTGAAATTGAATTGAGAAAAATAATTTAATATGAAAACTGATACAAAGGGTAGGCTTTGATCTAAATAACAATATTCATTATCTCAAAGCAAGTTTTCTATTATCTCGTTGTTATTAACTATTAATTTGACACCTTCTGTACATCATTTCTACTTCTCTTCATTTTCTTCTAAGTCTTACGTTATACTAAGGATATAGAAGTAACATATCTAGGATTCAGTTGTAGTAATCTTATTGTATACCTCTAGTGAATTACTTTTATATTAGTGTGTGAGGTCATCAAAAACTATTCAAACTTACATGGTATCCACCCGTAGTGTTGCATAACCATTCATTTCATTTTATTCATATTTGATGATCAAATATTTTGTTGCAAATCTCACTTACATTACACAATTTGGAAGTTAATATTTTTCTCAAATAAGTATCAAATAAAGAGATAAAATTCAAAGAAATCAATCTTGAGACTCGACACCAGATACCGATCTCTAGAATGGAAAAAGTGTAGAATCGTTGAAATAAGATTTATAGTTATAAATAAATTCACAAAATCAACTTCTATCTTATGAAAGCTTAAATGATGTCAAAATAAATACAATAATTGTATTGCAAAAATGATTTTTCCAAACATAAAATCATTAAAATGAGAAGAATTCAAGCTATGCAAAGTTGATGCTGATCTTTATTTTTGTTATGCAATGACTGACTGAATGTATATTTTAATTGACTCCTGAATATTATAATTGGAGGAAATAGTATATTCGTGAAGATAATATAGATTTGGTAAATAGCAGAACAGACAGATTCCTTGACATATTATATGAGACTTGTTTCCAGATTAATTCTCTGTACTTATATTTTGGTTCGTCGTTCACACTATAAGTTATTCCATAGTGTATGATCTTCGGCACATTAAGTTCAGCTCAACAAATATAGAGAAAGCTTCGGGTATTTTGGGATTTGAGAGCCAGAAATTTTTGTATATTGTTATGTTTCGCATTGATTTGTCTGAAAGTATGTTCAGAGTCCATATTGGAGTCATTATTCTCATTTCCTTTGATACATATTTCTATTTCCCTTCTGATTCATTTTAATAACCTTTTTATTCTCATGTACAGCCAGACGACCAATTGTTCCATGACTTTATTCATAGAATATTTTGTGTCGTTTTCTTTGCTTACATAAGCATAATTTGATGCAACACTACAAATAACAACTATTGATATATTACAAAATTGCTTTTATGTTCACATTTATCATACCAAGTCTTCAACCTCTTGTATAAGGACTACAGAATATCATAATAAGCAGTCATGGGTTCACATGCAAAATGTTTTTCAGAAACTCAACAATAAAAAGAGTAATTAGTTTAGATTCCATGTTCATTAAACTTAATAATATTGCATTTCATTTGATTGCATTGCATTTGGTTCTCGTTATAAGCAATTTTTGACTTGAAAATTTCTAAAAGTAATAATATGTTTCTCAAGATTATTAAAAATCAAAGCCGAATAAGGACACCAAATTTTAATGCTCTGAGTTTATCGTGCAATCAGTTCTAAATAGTTATGCAGAGATCCCGGTAAATCACAGATGAAAAATGAGGGGAAACATAGAAATTTAAATTTTAATGAGTAATTTCATTGAGTTGTAATGATTATTAGTATTGAGTAGTGGTTATGAGCCCTTTTAAATCTGCCTCATTTCCGGAAATGATGGATACAGTATTTGGAATTGGTTGTACCTAAAATATAGCAACAATATTTAATGATAACAAACAACTTTTTCCAGTCATCATACAGTGAGTACTTTACAGTTGCAATCATTCACTTTTAATAATGAAGTTTTGCATTTCTATTGTTGAACGCGCACACATGTATAAAACGAATTGTGATTTGTGAACATTCAACATAAAAAGCGTTGAAAATCATAGCACAACTACTCCAGGAAAGTTATGCAGAGATCTTTTCAGATCAAGTCATAAATGAAGATCAAACATGAGGGGAAGCATACAAATTGTAATGAGTAATAGCATTGAATAGTGGTTATGAGTTGTCAAACCCTTATAAATCCGCATCACTTCCTGAGTGATGGATACATAACTTTCTTGGAGTAG
>JAQFZT010000095.1:0-43452 GCA_034696325.1 Camisiidae sp. | reverse complement strand
TGTATTGTTGTGCAAAAAAAGTTGATTATATTGATAGAAAAAGAATAATAGAAGCTTTACTTTCATATATAACTTTAGTATACTCTGTAATGTATAAATATATATGAATATACAATATTTTAAAAACTAATGCAAAGCACAGACAGACGCATAAATATATTGAAATTTTTGCTTATTGTCGCAGTTCTCATAACATTAATTTCATGATATCAAAGCAGTCGGAATTATCTATTTATCCTTTAAAACATATGATAATCGATATTGTGTTTAGGCTTTCGCTTAAATGGATTTTGTGTTCTCTCAAGCATTTCTTGCTTTTTATGCATTCTCTCAGTCATTATCTTATTTTCAAAGTTTGTTTCACGTCTTTTATTTCGATTCTCAAGTGTATTGTAAAAACATAGAGTATTATGATTTCTGAAGAATATTTTCATCTTAAAAGTCTCATAACTTTATCATGAGTTTATTTTCATTGAAGAAATTTATTTTTCGAAACACCAGAAAAACAAAATCACGAAAAGCTGATTATAAAGAAATAGCAGAGAAGAGATTTATAAGAAAAACCTTTCTTATTGTGGTTTTATATAGTTTTTATATTATATTAAATTTCAAGTTATCTTATTTCTGAAATTTTCACTTGTTTTATAATGTATATTTCTATTAACTATTTTAGTAAATGTAAGTTACTTTTCAGGAAGTCTACAGCAAATATCTCTCAATCTTTCATAAATTAATGAATAAAATAAAGGAAAAATCTTTTTTTTTACTTTAATCTCTTTTAGGAAACAATTTAACAATTTATTAAGATATACATTGTATTAAATAAAAAAAACTTCAGGTCTAAGAGATGAGAGAGAGAGAGAGAGAGAGAGAGAGAGAGAGAGAGAGAGAGCTAATGGAAAAAATAGTGAATGAATAGAATAAAAAGTAGCAAAAAAATAAATGAAGTAAAGAAGAAAGATTTTAGTGTGATATGTCTTAAAAGCGGATGCCATATAAAACTATGCATTGCAATCAATCAGTGTCATTGCCATTGAATCGTGTTCTTAAAGCATTTATTATGCACTATTGACACTATACTTACATAAGTATTAGACAGAGACAGATTCACATAATCATTGAAAATGTAACCAAAAAAGTGACGCAAAAATACATATTTTGATTCAATTTTGTTATCTTATTACTATCATATACAGTATTCATCTACTAAAACAATAGAATTCAATTTAAAACCATAGATTGGATGTTAAAATACGTTAAAAAAAGCTACACAACATTTTTCACTCATAAAAACATCAAAAAAATTATGCAAATAAATTGGTATTTCATTAATATATGTTTTGAAATGAATGCCAAACTTCATTCAAAAACATATTTTAATAAACATTTTAATGTTGTAGAATAGCTTAAATTAATACAAGTTATTTATTCTGAGCCATAATAATATAACCTATATTTGTATGCTATGAGAATATTTAGATACTATTCTCTATCCATTTCAAAAAGTTGTATAGATTTGAAAATAATTTTCATCGAATAAGTATTATTAGAGTTCAAAGTAAATATTAGCTTAAAACCGATCGAAAGTTCTTTATATTTGTTTAATGTCATAGATTTTCTGAAACATACGTTTAAAAAGAATCATTAAAAGAAAACTTTGTTTTATTATGAAATTCGTACCTGAATTGCAAGTAATATAGAACAGGGGTTCCCAAATGGTGGCAACAATAGAATAATGTAAACTCCGATTTCTTATTTGCGGATATTTAAATACAAATAGGTTTGGAATGGGGTTCAAATTATAAATAATTTAAACCATAGTTTTCTTATTAGATGTCAAGTGCAATATTAAAATTAAAGTACGGTTTTCATAACTAATGCTTCAATTAAAGATTAAATGCTAATTAATATAATTGACTGTGCAATGAAAAACTGAAAGGTTCAAATTGAAACATTGGGGTTTGCACTGAAATATTGTTACTTAATTAACATAAGTTCATTTCATTCAAAATATTCTCAGACGGTTTGGAGCGTTACGAGAAAAAAGTTTAGGAAACGTTTTTAAAGAACATAAGCTTTTAAATGACTTCAAGAAAATCTCAAAATATAATGTCTATCAGAATATGTTTTTTATGAAAAGTAATAATCGTTGATAGCTATTAAAACTAATTTGAATACCCATTGAAAGCAAAATGAGTTGTTTTAACTTTTCTAAATCTAAGAAAATCTCATGAACTGAATCAATATAACATTTATGTTTGATGAAAGTGGAGAGAAAATTTAGATTTTGGTCGATTGCGTTATACCTGAAATTTGATCTTAGGATTCAAAGTAAGCCAATTATTGCCATAATAATGAAAAGCACACATATGAGTATCACACCAATTATGTTTGCGTTGATTATAGACATTACCACAAAATTTCGACTCTAAAAAAGATAATTTAAGGCAATCAAACGATCGATGGCTTGGTTCATAAGAGTAGGTATTATCCAAGTTTAGAGAAGTATTGTTTGGCGAACGATCGATAAATGACTGACTTTAACACGCATTAAATTTCAAGTCAAATAAAAATTTCTTTAGCCTTTTTTCTATTTGATCGCATGCAAAGTTTACATTTTCAGTATTGATAAAAAGAATAACAGCTAAAATCAGTTCCGCTTCAAAAATATTTTTATTTATTTGAATCGATAGGTATTTTGAATATTTAAATCTAAATATTTCCAGAATAAGTTTGATTTAAATATATGAAATCCTATAATTTATTCCTATTGCTTATTTGCAAAAATTTGAAAGTAAAATCTCAAGTATAGTTCCAATTAAGTCAATGATAACATGCCTTACAGTTCATGCATTATATTAGATATTATCGTGAGATTCATTTTTTAGGATCAAATATTTCCGAAAGAAAATTATTATGAAAAATATGACTTAATTCAGAGGGAAGTGTCATTAGAGTAAAATATTTATTAGTGCTTTTATTATGCTTCAAATCATTGAAGGCTGAGTCAAATGTTAACTTTTCTCTTAAACTTCAAGAAAAACATTTTAATGAAAAGTAAATGTCCAGAAAATCAATTCAACTTTCTATAGTTTCCTAAAAGCTGAAGCAAAACTTGCGAATGCACTTATAGTGATTGAACTGCTCATTCATCCAAATGTTTCATAGAATTTATATTGAAATTTAATTATTTTATTGGTATATTTAAGGGATTGAATCCTTTGGAATTAAAACGAGGATTCAAAATAACGAGAGAAAATTAAAAGCAGAGATTATACTGTATATATAATATATACTATTTTCTTTTCGTGAAAATAAACTTTTTAAATACAAATATCAAAAAACTGATCCCACCCTTCTATCCTGCCTTCAAAATACTCTATAATTATATTATTACTAGAGATGGGTATTTTAAAAAAATGGATTTCAAAAAAGCATTTCATCTCAAAACTCGAGTCTTGATTGACAATAAGCATAAAGGAAAGTATTCTACTTCCTATTTACATAATGAATTTACTGACGATCAAATACCTTAACTTAAGTCTGGCAATCCTTCACTTTACTTGTATGAATATGTATTGCATATAGTTATTAGGTTAGAAAAAATTGTTTTTTGATCTAATTGAAGGTTAACGCTAAAACTTCGATGTAATTATTTGATTGATTATTACAGTATTGGTATCAATTATCATGGATAGCAACCAAAAACAACTGTTGTTTCTATTAGAACTACACAGGCGCTAGTTTTCATATAAATATATTATTGAAAACTTAGAAAGAATAGTTGTTTTTGGTTGCTAACCATGATAATTGATTCTAATACTATAATAATCAATCAAATAATTGCATTAAGTCTTTAATGTTAACCTTCAAATTAGATCAGAAAACAAGTTTTTATGACTTAACAACTATACGCAATACATATTCATGAAAGTAAAGTGAAGGATAACCCATGCCCAGGCTAAGTTGAAGGGGGTGTCGAATGAGTAATCCGGTGTCTTCTCATTTAATAGACATCCATTTTATAGACATTCAATTGATAGACATAGATTTGATAGACATAGACTTGATAGACATTTAAATTAATAATCCATGAAACTTGACGTAGGGGTAAACTCATCGGATTTTATAGATAATACTTTCATGAAAAAATTTTCAGGTGGGAGAAGGGGTACAAAAGCAAAGATGGGACAAAGGTATACTTTTCAGTTTTCGAAACTCGTGGTAAGATGTCCAGCCACCCTACCCACACTCACTCCTATCTTGTCCAGTATTGAAGGACAAAACATGATTTCGTAATTGATACGAGTGTAACCCATTTATATAAAGTGTAAAAATTGTGCTGTGTAGATCATATTATTTATTTTCAATAAGCAGAGTTAGTAATAAGAAGGCAAATTCAACAGTTAATTTATTGGAAATTTTACATGAAGTTCATCTGACACTAGATCAATGGCTATTGATTCAGAAACCTGGAAGTAATGGTAAAGTAAATTTTTTGGCTTAAGTTCTGAATGCTGGATCAGGTCATGATTGTTGTAAATCGCGCTCAGAATCACTTAAATTTATTTGAGGTGAGTTAAGTTGTTATAACAATTAAACCTTTGAAGTGTTATTAGAGATTTGCAAAACTGTGAAAATGCATGTCTAACTTACTAGTTTGATTGTGAAGACCTTATTACGCAAAATACCTTAAACTTTAAAGCATTGCTCAATAATTCAATAGCAAAGGGGCCTTGAAATTATATTAATATTTTGCTCATTAAATTTGTTTGCAAATAAACCCAAATCTTTCAAAAGTGCTAATAAGACATTATTGAATAAAATTGAATAACAAGAAATAAAACTGAAACTTCTAATAAATTAATTTCAAAATATATGAATGTTAAAAGATATTCGTTTAAACTTAAATCAAAATTTTAATTTTATCATTCTATAGAAGCCTATTTTGAACTACATTTAGAGCTTGAAAACTTTAAAGGCTTCATATTTCATACTGAAGTGAAAGCATTTTATAACACACTTCAATTCATTAGAACACTAACCATAAAATAGTTTCATTGAATGCATAAGAATTCTCTTGAAAAGCATTAATTAAATGAATTTTCAATTATTTATAGAGAGTTTCTTTCACGGCTCAGCGAATATTTATTTTATTCGTTTCTTATGTAGACCCGTATTATATATTTCTTCTCTTTCTAAGACATCAATTTAACTCACATCACATCCGACTTTGCATTTTCTCGAATCGATTCAATTTTCCATTAGCGGAAAGAACAGAATTTTGAGGCACAACCAAAAATGGCAATTAAAATCGACTCTTCAAAAAAATAAAACTAAAAGTTTTCATGAAATCGTATGAGTTTGAGAAACCGTTTTCTTAGTTTATGCCCATTGTGTTTGACTGAGAAGTCAGGTTCAGCTCTTATGAGAGGGTATCATATCTTTGAGTAAAACATATTTTACCCAAAATAGAATGTGCAGACATGTGTCTCTGTAATCTGTCAGTTCAGTATAAATAATGATAAACATGAGGTATTTATTTGAATAAATTTTAAACTCTTTATTCTGTGAAAAAGGTTAGAAAAATATATGATAATAATAACTGAATCTTTTCGTTCAATACTTAGACATTCTTCATGGGTTCAAAACCAAAATAATCAAATTTATATTAAGGTCATTAACATTAAAACGTTGAAATTAAGGTAATAGTGTTATCAAAATCAATGTTGAAGGTTTTGTTTTTACATTTTTAATTTATAATTATTCTTATTTATAATTATTCTTGATTAAAAGATAGAATAATCATAGGGCTCATTCAGAATTATTAGAATTGTGAGCGTTCTAACAATATAGTAAAGTTTTATTTTCAAAAAAAGTTACAAATTCTTGCCATCGAATCAATTTTTGTTTGATTACATGCTGAGTCGCAGAACTTATTTCAACTAAAATTGATTTCTCACAAGATTTACTGATTCCTAAGAATCTTGTTGAAAAAGGACATAATTTGCGAATCAAGCGAACCAATAACTGAACTCTTGTATCCTGTCTTTGTTTTGACGTTTATATGGAATTATATGATGACAATTTGTTTGATACGGACGATAAATAAATTGTCAACAAATGCCAAAAGATATGGACTATATTTTGTTGTTGAAATAGACTATCAACAGTGTTCTTCAAGGTTCGGTGGCTAGCCTTGAGCTGAGCCTCACAATATCCGATGAAACTGACAAGTGAGCCTCTGAGCTGAGCCTCATACCTCTGAGTCTTGAGCCTGACCTTATGCTGAATTTATTTGAATCATTCTTTAAAAGTTTTATGAAGTTTATCATAAAATCGTATTTATGGAAACTTACACTTTGAAAACTTTAATAATTTTCCTGCATATGAAGGTTTCAAGCTCATAGGTTCAGTGTAAGCCTTATCTAAATCATGAGCCTGAGCTCGTCTAAAAACCCTGAGCCTTGAGCCGAGCCTCGAGCCTGAAAAAAACTCCGAGGCTCGAGCCTTAAGAACACTAACTATCAAGACAATTGACAACAGATTCTATATAAACTAATTTGTTTGAAATATAAATTTGAGGATTGGATTTGGTTTCAGCTTTAGTTTGAGTTGATTTTTGATGGTAAGCTTCAGATTGAGCTTATATTAATAGTAATTAAATATTACATTTTTTATTGCAACTTTTATTTTGCTATTCAAGGGATGAAATTCACATTTTTGCTTTGGCTTGAAATCACAAAAGAAATCAGAAGCTCACATAGGGTGACACCCTGTCCTGTTTTGGCCAGGACAGTTCTTGAATATCAAACACCTATTGTCCTTGTTATGAACATTTTAGCAAAATAATCTTTAAATATTCTGATCTATCTAGGATTGACATGTGGCAAACACGTTTAATCTTTAGATTTCTTAAAAATTTCTAGTTTAAGCTGAGTTAGCTTAGCCAAGTTCAAGCTAGATCTTAGTTTTTACTCTTCATTGATCAAACTATTCTGTATATATTGCATGCTTTAACTTTATTAAATAATTGAGATGAAATTAAGATTATTCAACGATTATTTATAAAAAAAACATGTTTCACGCTATGATAATTCAAACTCTCTTTACATTTCTCACTAAACAAATTGATCATTTGTATTTTCTATACAATAAATACATAATAAGAAGCAGTTTTTTAAAATAATAATCTAAAGAAATAATACAATAATAGATTTGAGTCCACGATTCTTTTTTGGACTCAGTTTTGTGAAGTAATAAAGCCAATTATAAATGAATTGCCCAATTATGCATAAGTTAAACTAAAATTTCTTTAAAGTTTAGTAAAGAAAGGAAACCTCTATTATGATCTATTTATTTGATTAAGTGAAAAGTCAATTATTTTGAAAGTTACTCACAAATAAAATCCTCCTTTAGATCAAAGGCACAACTAATGGTAATATGTTGGAAGAGGTCTGATAAACTATAATCATTGAAATATTAGATAGTGATTGGCATCGGTTTAAAAGAACTGCGAATAAGTCTGATTGTGAAATAAGATATAATGATATTTACTTTGAGAGTTGAATTCAATCAATAAAAATTAGGATTCAGTAATAATACTAAAGCTAAGTTCTCAATGAGATAAATGCGTATTTGTTTATAATATTTATAAAATATATATCACAACTTCATTTGAACCACATTTTCTCTATATTTGATAAATTTTTGAATACCCTTTTTAAAACGTAACTTAAAGTAAGAGCATTTAACTCACTCTTTATTTTTCTTTTCTCCTCAAACTTTTTTCATTTCTGAAGGCGTGACGAAAAACAATTCTTCAGGAATAGAGAAGGAGAAAAATGAGGAATAGAGAAAGAGAGAGAGAGAGAGAGAGAGAGAGAGAGAGAGAGAGAGAGAGAGAAGGGAGAGAATGCTAGCGTTATGCCAACACTTTGATCTAATGTCCATTTCTCTTCTCGACGATATTGCTTTATAATATTTATTTTAGAGACCGGGAAAGTTTTATTCGTTCCGTTATTTTAATTCAAAAGCAGTTCATACATAGTTTATATGAATTTATATGAGTTGATTCCTATGATGGAATCATCGCTCATATATCTGATTGCATGCACACTAAGAAGTCAGACATGCAATTATTATTTAAAACGGAAAATAAATGCTAATTTCTCAGTCAGACACGCAATCTTTGAAAGTATATTCATGTCAGAATCAGAATATGCATTAAGAAAGAATTTTCAACATTTTCATGAGTTCTGTTCTTTTTATTTTATCTCTGAAAATTTGATTCGAGGAAAAAAAGTACTATAAAAAGTTCATTTTCAGGCAATGAATATCTGTTTCAAGAGAAAGCCTTAATCAAAAGATAAACCCAAATAATTCTTACTCTCTGTTCTTATATCACAATATAATACTAATTTGAATAAATAATTACTTTTCTTAGAATTCAACGAAATTATAAATCCAATCAAATAATTTTGTTTGAATGCATTGCAAAAGTCTTAAAACTTAGACCACATCTCTATTATTGTTATGTTTTCATATATTCACATAAAACAAACAACAGAATGCGTGTCAGAATAATATTATATTTGTAAATCTAAGGCATAACTTTATTTTTTGGAGAATTATTTTCGGTTAAATTACATATTTTGAATTATTTACATTCAAATTCTTGTTTTTTATGCTTGACATTTGAACGATTATTCGTATGTATGAATAATTTTGTAAATTCATGATATAATTTATAATAATATGCTAACATTCGAATTCATTAACAATGAGTTTCAGATCGTTTTCATGCAAACAAGTCTTTTTTACATTTTGTAAACCTTTAGAATTATTAATAGAAATGATATAAACTGCATAAACGGTTTATTTACTCTGTTCAAGGAAATGAATGTTCAGTAATAAAGCCAGATTTCATAAGAATTTTCAATCTAAACTCATATAATGAATGCAAAACAGACCTCCATAAATAGTTTCCAATGCATTTGATAAATAACATGAGCTCATTATTTACAAAAATATTTATTATACCTGTATTACACATATTTTTCAATTATTTTTCTATATAATAAATTAAAAACTTTTCATGAACTTATTTTCGATAAAAATACAAAAACCATCTAAAAATTTTCTTCACAAAACTTGACCAATAAATTCATTGAAAATAAAAAATTAATGGACTGAATATAGTTTTGAGAATACATTTCTTGGGTTGAATTGATTATTCTGAAGACGTAACTCATTCTGAGCATAACTCACTCTTCAATGGTCTTTAAATTTGATGAGGAAAGTGCGTTCATCTATTTTTAATAGACTTACAATAAAGCTTAGATTTTCTCTCTTTCAGTAAAGGCTTATCATAAGTTCTATAATGCATTTGACATTAAGTTTTAAAGCAAACATATCAAGAATATCATAACTTTGTTGGAATCGTATTATTCTACTTATGACATGCAGAAAATTCATTGAAAGAAAATGTTTAATTTCATGTGAGATTTTTTGTATATTATTCTAGATGTTTGAAACAGAATGTTTTCACTAAATTAAACTTGAGATCTAAAAGTCAAAAGTTTAATATGAAATATTTAATAAAAATATAGTTCAATGAATATTCTTGAGAACACACACATAAAGTTAGTCAGAATATGATCTTAAATGTTTAGTTTTCATGAATTCATATGCAATATGTTAGCAGAAAATTCATTACTTATTAACTTTTGATTTGAAATTGAATGCTATATATTTTGTTGAGAATCGGAATTAAAAATGGTTTAACTGTAAAAGAAATGCTATAATTTTGAATTGACTGATATTTATTGAATAGAGTAATAGAATGAGTATTATATTTGTTCGCATGTGCGCCGAATACTATGCGTTTCTCGCCTCCCACCGATAGCCTAGAATTTGGGTTATGTTATGTGTACTGTTCTCTACACTCTCTCCAATGTTTGCAACTCAGAGTAAGAGAGAATAGAAGCAGAGCTCGATCTCGAATCGATCTCATATACTGTTTTAGTTGTCTATGTGTGCGGTTAACAGTGTTTCGAACATCATATTTACTGTCTATATGTGTAATATTACAATATTAACAAATAAAATATATTATGTTTTATCATTAACTCTTTTTCCGGGCTTTATATCAATTCATTGTTTTATGAATAAAATTAATTTTTAGTTTTAAAATGTGCTCAAAGTTTATCATACTTTATAACACTTAATGTTTCTGATGATGTTCTTGTTCTTTATTCGTACTGAACGGGTATGTGATAAATATTTTATAATAAATTACGTTAAAGAGAGTGGAAGTAAAGTGTTTATAGAGTTAGGCTAAAAAATAATAGATGAAAAATTATTATAAGGAAAATATTTAAGGAATTCTTGGAATTTGTTTCTTTCCTATTGTATTCTCTCTTTATTACAAATACTTTTCTCATTCACTTGGCTTTCAATCTTTTTTCAAATCAGAACTCAGAACATGAAGAAAATAAGAAAAGAGATAAAGATTAAAAGTTATTTAATATCATTATATTTTTCGTTCTTGAATTGATTTATGTTTAGGTTCAAAGTTCAATCAATTTTTACTTCAAAAATGAACAAAAAAGTTTCAGCCAAATAATCATTCTATGATTTAAGGAATAGTTTAAATTAAAACTTAACTTGTATTCAATAATTTAAATTTTGATCCTTTTTTAAACTTATCTCAACTTTTAAAACCGATATAAAAATTTGATTATATTTTCATATGAAAGAAAATTATTATCTTTTTCAATGGCCTTCCATTATTTCCTTAGATAAAAAAATTGAAAAACGAAAACTATTTAATTTTATCGTGATACAAAACAAAATATAATTACAAAATATATATGAAAGCATAAAAGTTATAACAATTTAGATAAAGGAATTTTATCTGTATATATGTTCTATCTTTTAAACTAATTTTATAATGAGTTTTTAAGGTAAATGAAAACAAATTAGAATTAGAGCAGTCAAGAAGTCCTATAAATTTCAATTTCTAGTCAGCTTTGAGTATAGCAAACATACTATTTTTTGATTACAATACGTTTTCGACTCTGATAGCCTTTTCTGAAAGTAGTGCAAAACAAGTGGAAAACTGGTGTCTCAATGCTTTTTCAGATTTTGCTTTTACCCTCTTCTTCACTTCTCTAGTGATGCTTTAGTTATGTTGAGAATGACGACAATTTCTATTTCTCAATTTCCTCTCTTCAAAAAAAAGTCACTCTCTTTTGCATACACTTGTCATGCAGTGAAGCTCTCTTTCGGGATTTAAGATCTGGTTTTTAATGTTGGCTGAGAGCTATTTTTTTATTTCTCCTCTTCAAGTATTAACTTATTTTAAAAGTCATTGTTTAGACTGCATTAAAAAGCATATAAAAGTACAGTCAATCTTATATATGATTCAAATGATTTCAAAAATGAATTTCAAATTTATTTTTTTCTCCAGTTATTTCTTTAATAATTTTATTTGAAAACTACTTAACGAACAGAATTCAAACATTAAACACTTTATTGCATTGCACTTATATAAAAATTAAATAGAAAAGCATTACTTCCGTTATTTGATACGACTGTATGAATGCAAGTTATGACAAGATATTTAAATGCAAGCCATGTATTGTTTGAAGTACTTTACAGTGACTTCACTATAGTTTAAGTTTGCATTTTTGATGCCATATTGAGATTTAGCATGTATTCCATGACTTACTAGTGTTTTCGAAATGATAAAAGTAAACGCAAAATATATATCTGACATCTATTATTTCCTTAACTCTAAGAGTAGGAAAATGAATAAACGAATTTATATTTAAATTTCAGAGTATAGAATGGTATAGATTTTTTCATCCATTACAAGTAGATTTATATACCTAAATGTAGAATTAATAGATTATTTTCATTAGAATCTACTCTTGATCTCTTTTAGAGCAAAGTGAACCAACATATCCATCACCCCTTCTATACAATTAAAGTGAAACTTAACAACAGTATAGACAGAGTCAGTGCTCTCTTTTTTAGGGCTAAACATCAAAATACAATGTGTGATATGGAAGATAAATAGAGCTGAAAGTTTATTGTAGTTAACAGTATAGAAAAAGAAAAGATGGGTTTGTTCTTTCACTGACTTCAGCTCTAAAACCTTTCGAGTGTTTGCTCTTAAATATTTTGGTCACTATATTATAGGCAAAAATTTGGGTTTTTTCGTCAGTTGTATAAACAGCGCATTCATAAAAGTCGAAAAAATTGATTTCTTTAATCCTAAGATCAAAATATAAAGTGAAATTGTATGTACTGTACGACTATTAATGAGCAATATATTTAGGTTAGGTTAGGTTATTTAGGTTGCCATATCTCTAGTTTTTTTAGTCTTATCATCGAATTAAAGAAATCGATTTCTGTATTCTTTAATGTATTCATTGAAAATCCATTAGAAAGGTATGCATTATTACATATTGGGTTAAAGTTATATTATGTTAATGAAAGTGTTACTCTAATGGTATTATTTTGTCGGCATTTGAAAAATAAACAAAATCATCAGAAATCACATAATCCTCTTAAATATTTCTTGGATTCAAGTTAACTCTCAAATAGAAGACATAAATTTTAATGCCTTGAGTTTTGTAATTTTCAAAAATATATTGCTTATAAAAATGCGTCCTTTTATTAAATTAGAGAACAAATGAATAATAAATTCATATTTTTTTCAATAAAATATTCTCATTTTGTCTTCTTATTAGATTTTCTGACTTATAATGATATGTAAATTCAATAATGTTTTCTAAATATATAAAAACGATGTGCTAAGACTTATCTTTAAGTTTGAGTTATCATTAAAAAGAAAAATATATTTCAAGTTTTTCTATTTTTGAAGAATAATTTAGATAATTGTTTGAAGTCCTTATTCTTTGAATAATTTATTAAATTAATTATTATTGAATTTTTTCTTTCTATTAGAAATATAATAAAAAAGAAATGCTATTGAGAAATGAGCAAAACTAAAGCCGATTTATTTAATCTCACAATAATAATGAGAGTTAAGCAATTGAAGCGTTTATAAAGCAGTCATCAAAAAAGGCTGACCAAAGCAAAAAAGTTCATTCGTTTTGTTCTTTATCTTTATTTTGATTACAATTTTCCTTATCCTTTATTGTTTGAGTAAAATTATTCTTTTCTTAATGTTTATCAGAAAAATAAAGCATTTAATGGAAAAAACAATTTTCTTGTTCATAATTTAAGAGCTAAGGTCAGCATCAGTTATCAATAATACTAAATCAAACGAAATTATATTTTTGAAAAAATGTTTGTTTAAATGCAAGAAAATATTGTTGAAAAACTTATTTTAAGATACATTGAAAAGTTTTGAAATATGAAGAAATACTATCTATTTAAACATGAAGTTTATGCAAGAAAGTAATTTAAGCATAAAAATGATTATTAAGTTATTCGAAATCTGAACAAAACAAAACAGAATATTTGATATAAAATCAAACTTATTTACTTATTCTGATACACGCTTTCATGTCATTCAATTGAGCGCACATTACGTAGTTCTGCAGCTCAATGTTATTCCCCTTAGAAAGTGATAACCCTTCAGGTCTTGACTGTGGATTCTCTACTGTCTATGCTATGATTCTCGTTAATCAGGACAGTCCTCAAGACTTGTCTGGGAATTGGTGACATCGATTGACTCAACATGAGTTTCAATATTTTTTAATCAACTCTCGTTATTTAGAGCAAACACAAAGTATTCATAGACTCGAGTCTCGAGTGTGTCGAGGCAAGTGTCTCGAGTATAAAAATTAATCATTTTCTAAAAGTGAATTATTCAAATCTGGTAATTATTTAGAATAAAGTTTCAAATCCATAAAGTTAATTATAATAGATTTTCATTTTTTCGGATATATATGAGAATTATTTTCAATAATGTTCACGTAATTTTTATATTACTGCAATTTGATAGTATGTTTACCACTTATGATCTTTTGCACATTTTCATAATTTTAAATATTTTCAACAGCAGTTTCTTAATTAAGAAAACTTTTTTGAGTGTACTTTTTATGAGGGAAATTAAATAAAATGCAAATTTTATAAATCATTTTAACGCAAATCGATCTGCATTAAGTTAAAACTTTGTTAATACTTTTGGATACTTAAGAAAGAAAATTTTGTGAAGTGTACAGCTCTGTATACTTTAAAAGTTTGCAAATTATTTCTCATCAAAGGCTTACTCTCGCGAGAATGAGAACAAATTTCTTATTTAAAGTGTTTAGAAGTATTAGTAAAGCGATCGACTAAAAGGTTTTGAAACTAACATAATAGCAATTTGTATTTTAATTTAATTTTCATTTAGAGTTAACACAGAAAAACGAAGATGCAATCAATTTAATTAATAGGACACAAAACTCTTGACCAATAATTTATTTTCTATGTTAAGTTACTGTAAACTGACTGCATCTCTATCTTATTTCGTCTTTTTCATCATAAAATTAAACTCAAATGTTAATGAAAAGTAAGAGAATCTTTTGCTAAAAATAATGATCAAATTTGTGTTTATGGTTAGAGGTAACCACTGGTGATCTTTGATTCCTTTACGTTTATTTTAATGCCATTTGAATGCCAGTCATGGCTCTCAATAATTGTTTTGCAAATTTATTTACATTATTATGCATTAAAAACTGATCAGAATCTCATTATAGCATAAATAACTCTTTGATTTAATAATCAAGACTGAGTTCCAATGAAATAATTAAATTAAATTCAACAAAAGTTTGCATTTGAATTAATCACAAAATCTAGATCATCGTTCACTTAATTTTTCATTTGAAATTCATATAAAAGAGGAGTCAATTTTCATGATTTACAGTGAGTTAATTTAAAATTCAAATTCACTGAATATTTGAATATATTTTGCTCATGTATTGTATAGGATTTCTTTGAAAAAATTTTTTCTCAATGAATATAAAATAAAATAAAAAGTAATTCAATTCATATGATGAAAATTGATGTAGTCTTCAAACTAAAAATAATACAAATATAAACAAAGAAAAAAGTGAATTGTAAAATGAAATTTGTTTATCAAATATTTAGGTTTTCCTGAAAGTCATTCTCATTACATGTTTTCTACTCATTACCATTAAAAGAGTTTGTATGTGTCTTGAAATATATCTGTGTTTGTTGTGAAATACTGTTCGTACGACACATTCACAAGTCGATGAATTTGTTAATTAACCCCACTGTGTGTTTGAAGCCCTCTGGTAATAGTTAGTTAGAAATGAAAGGCTAAGACTGTCAGAATAGAAACCGATGTCTAACTCATTATCACCAGAAACACAGCAAAAGTAGTAAAAAGAGCGAAAAAACAAGAAATAGCGAAAGAAGAGAAACTCCAAATGAAATTATCTCTTAGTGATGACTAAATAATTAGTTGTCTTTCAAGAGAAAGTTTTAGGAGTTTGTGTTTTTGCAAATTATTACAAATTAAGTTATGTTAGAATTAATTTTATAAAATTCATCACTTAATAAAATTATGTAACCGAGTCATCAACCAATTGGTTGTATAAATAAATAATTAAATCTTTCAAAAATGATGGCTAAGAATTCAAATGAGGAAGAAATTCCTTCTTTCTATGTATAAATTTTTACTTTAATTTTTTATAGTGTTTGTTCACTCTTACGAAAGTATAAGATAAATAAACTCTATTTTTATCTAATATCATGGATCTAATTATCTTTAGTCTGACCTGAAAATGACTGTTGAGTTGATTTCTAGACTTCATATGAGAGCTATGCTTTTAGGCGTTCATAAAAGCTTCACTTTAGATGTAATGCTAACAATTTATAAATGAACTATAATTTGAATCCTTGCTAAGACTGGATGCAAACTAATACTAAATTTAAATCAATTCTTTGTCTTCATAAACGGTTTCAGGGAAAGGAATACTACAACGATATATACCATGAATAAAAACTATTTTTCATTTCATTTCATTAAAAATAAGACACTTTTATAGAAAGTTTGTTAAATATTATTAAAATATATTAAAGGCTTTGAAATAAGTTTAAATTTAAAAATTGTTTGATCTCATAATATTGGAAAATCAAAATAGATTTGACGCTAAATAGTTGTAAGATTGTATAGATTTAAAGCCTTCAATTGTTAAGATCTAAATCTAAGATTAACATTATTGAAATGCTTGTGATTTTTATTCAAAAATACGATTTTATAAACAAAATTTAGCTCATTTTTATTTCAAAGCTTAAAAAATAGATTTAATCTTTCTTCTGAAATGAGTATTGAATAAAGAATTCAAATTTATAGAATTCATTTCTATTCCTTAGATTACATAAGGATTAAGAAAGCCTCTAATCTAAAGCAATTTGTATTAATATTTTTAAATGACTTTTAATCTTGAAAAGTCTTAATTCTAAGCATAATTTCTTAGTCTTTCTTGAATAGAGAACTGTTATAATAGAATTTTTAATAGCATGAATTGCATGAATTCTCGAAACAGATTACCATAAAATTAATGTTCAGAGAAAAAATAGAAACTTCAGTTTCAGTTAAGTGATTAATTCAAAGTCAAAAATTAGGTTATTAGGCATCAGAATAGTCAAGCATTTTGAATGGACTTTTTTTGTCGGAAAAATTGCAGAACATCATTAACTTTTATGAGAGCTCTCATTATTCTCTTTTAGATTTAGACAAAAATGCAAATGAGTTTTACTGAACCCATACTTTACAAAAGAAAAAACATTACTATCAGTCTTTACCTCAAAGTGAGAGCTAACTTAAGTAATATTTTTGATCTCTAAGTGAATGAGGCTTTTATTGTGCACAAGAGTTAATTGACATCAAGACGATTAACTTAAATGTGAAATAATCATTACTTATGAAAAAACAATTTTCTTTTGATTCATTATGTGATAAATTGGCAGTAAATTAAATTTGTTTGCAATCAAATTGAAAAAATATCAATTTTGCAATTATTACATAACAATTTCAATGAGTATAAGTTATATATTTAGATAAATGACAAGAAGAAAACAAATGCTTTTCTCACACTTAATAACTTCAAACAAAGAGATAAGTATAGAGTGAAAGGAAAGGAATGAGATGTTATTCATCATCAGAAATGAAAGTATGGTTTCGCTGACAATCACTATTTCTAAAATAATAGTAAAACAATTAATAAATAAAATCTCGTGCTATTGTTTTTCCGTATCATTTTTCTTCCATTTGCTTTCAAGTGCTGATCAATGACCTCAACCGAAATCATATCAACTATTTTTTAGATTTTCTTTCGTGAGATTTTGAATCTTTTGAGCTTAAATAATGCAATTTTTCTAATTTTTAACACAAAAATTATTTAAAAACTTGACTGAATAATCAATTATTAATTTAATGACTAAAACAAATGAATGAGTCCCTAGAAATAATCACTTCAAAGCAATTTAGAAAAATATAAAGTGATTTTTAGTCAATTCATTGATTTTAAAATAAATAAATTTCATGCTTTTTTTATCGATTTCTTTCACAAAGTAGTTCATTTATAAGCGAATTAAAAATTATTCCATTAGTATTTACAAATACATTGTAGTTAATTCTTGTAAATCTTCTTCAAGACGATCTGAATATTTAATTGCATTTGTCTAAACTTTAAGTTTAATGAAATTAATCGTTGAAAAAGACAATTAATTTCTTTTGATGTTATTATTGAAAAAAAGTATTCGGCTATATTCGAAATATAATATATAGTAAGACTATTATTAATATAGTTAAAAATTGTATTTATCTCTTATCCTTAGATTTTTTGTTTATTTGAAAGTAGAATGAATTCTCAAAGGAAACTCTTTACAATTCATCTTTAAACTTATTTTCACAGATTTAACAATTGACGTAAGACTTGTTGTTTTGAAATGAAACCATAAATTGGACTTAAACCCAACGTAAAGAAGAGGAGAGCATCACATTTCTTTATATATCTTATACATGACTAGAAGAAATAAAACAAAAGTTTGAAGATTATAAACGAAAGAACAAGTTATTATACGGAAAAATAGTTTTGTAAGAAAAATATTTTGATAGAAGAAGAAAACATACAAAAAAATCATCAATTTTTATTGAAAATATTGTTTATCATGTGCTGTAAAACAGTTAATAATAATCGAATTGTTTTGTGTGAAAAATATACCACAAAATGGTTTAATACTATACTGAATGTGATGTTCACACCATATAATGTTCAGTAGAGATGAAATAGAAATAAACTCGAAAAATATATATTCCAAACGTACAGAAGTATACTTTCGATTCACTATCAAAAATACGTGATAAGAATTTTGAAGTCAATCATACAATTATTATTATTACAACACGATATTATATTTGATTCGGTCAACAATTTTGATGCGCTCAGAAATTATATTATTATTATTTTTTCATACTTTACAGAAGTAGTTTTAATAACAGTGCGACACAAAAATAAAAAATGAAAATTCCTTGTGTTCACTAACGCGTTATATGACATTATTATTTGCTGTTACGTTCATTATTATTATTATTATTACGATTATTTTTTTCTTTTAATATAATTAGTGCTGATAAATGATAATCATTTTTATGTAGAAACAAATTATAGCAACAAAAAGTAGTGAAAAGTGCGTTTCGTACACAGCATAGCATAAGGGAAATACTGTAAAACCAATGTTTTGCAAATTTAATAGGAATTGAGTCTAAAAGAATCATTCACAACATGATGGATTTCAAAGATGAAAATTAATGCCAACTTTAATCGAAACATAAATTTTTTAAATAAATAATAAATTATATTAAGAGAAAATGTTGCAGAACCTGAATATGATTGCTATGAGTTTTGGTGACAGTAATCATGTTAATAAAATTTCATACAACAAATACAGAATTAGAATATTCTCTGTAATACTAATAATATTATTGATAATTCAGTGCTCTATAAGCAGTAGAAGACATCATCGCCGCAGGGATTTAGTGTCCGCATCGCAAACAAAATGCTTGGAAAAGTGTTCTTGTAAATGGAGAAGCGGTAAAATGACAGTCGAATGTCCGGCAGCAAGATTTGTGACTATACCGGATGGTATTGATAGCGGGACTCAAGTGTTACACTTGACTGGGAATGTGATTCAGATATTGAGAGCTAAATCATTTCAAAGCGTAGGATTAACTCATTTGCAACGCATTTACTTAAATCGATGCGGATTAGTCTCATTAGATGACGAAGCCTTCTATCAAGTGTCAAATTTAATTGAATTAGATTTGAGTAATAATTTTTTAACATCAGTGCCCACTAAAGCGCTTGAAAATTGTCCAATTTTGAGAAAATTGAATTTTGCTCACAATCCTATCCGCAAATTAGTGAATAACACTTTCGCCAAATTTTTACATTTGCAAACTATTGACTTATCCGATGATACTATTGAATCTATTGATGTCGACGCGTTTCAGGGATTAAAGAGCTTAAAACAGCTATACCTTAATGGAAATAAACTCAGGTTTGTCTTCATTTTTTCCATATTCTATTCAAATATATTTTTAATATTCTACTCAAGAACTATTCACAAATATCTAGTTATTTCCAAATCAATGAATACAAAACAAATTTGTTTCCAAACACAAATCCCTTATATGTTTAAATTGCAAAAAATAGATTTTAAAAACTTTCGTACATTATGTAAACTTCCAATTTAAAGGTTTAATATTTTTCATAAAAATAGTTGATGATATGAATATTATTTTTTCATTTCAATGATCAGAATAGGAAAATAAATAGTCGACAAATGTAACTCACAATTTATAATTTAACAGAAAAATTAATGAGGTATGAGATACTTAGCCCTGAGCTAATGCTTTTTCTGAACTGAGTCTGTTTCAAGTGTAATACCGAATCATATATTTTATACTACAATATATGCATTTATTTATATCTCAATAGTTGGAAAAGTGGTTTCATAACTATGTCTATTATTTTGCTGATATGAATGCACAAAATTAAGATTTTCTAGAGATGAAAACTATTTCTCTTATTCTTTGAAAAATTCCAATCTTATGAAATGCCTTCAAATTGCTATACAGTTGATGGCTATGGAAATGAAAATGAAAAATTACTAAATTTTAATGAATTTTCATTGTTATCTTTGTCGTAATACACGACTTAAGATGAGGTCAAATGAATTATTTTGATTATAGTAATAATAATCTAATGGAAATAGAGTCCATAGGCTTTTAGTATCTGCACATTTATTAGATTAAAATTACATTTAATGTCTCAAAAGTTTAGTGATACTTAAATTTATGCGGCTTTTCGTTCAAATTTGAGAGAAAATCATGAGAAAATCTAAGGCCTGCTTAAAGCACCCAATTTTTTATATACTACACATCAATGGTTTTTGCCTCTCAGGCCTTTTGGCTTTCAGTTACTTTTCTTCCGTTTTCACAAATGAGGTTTTCTAATATTTTTGTGTTGTGCGCCAACAGCTATGCTATGAATTAATTCCCGTCTATCTCTCCTTCACTCTATTCCTCTATCATTGACTTCCTATGAAACAAAGTCTGTTCTCATAGTATTCCATTGCATGAACTCCTCTTTTCCGTTAGCCTTCAAACAAGAGTCTAAAATATACTTATTCATCAAATGGAAGTAAACATTATCTGTTTATTTATCTGATGATTACATCCGTAATATTATTCTCTATAAACATACTACATATAACTTACTGTCCATCCAATTAATATGTCATGAATAAGGTTTAATCGTGATTACAATTTCTCATTTCATATGAAGAGATACTACTTGAATCATCAGTTATATCTATCTATATGTTTCTTTAATACCAACAACTTTTGCTTCCATGTTCGCAACTATATTTTTCCAGGAGTTATCTTAACAATAATAAGTACCCATAAAATAGGCTTATTTTTATTTCGAATATGAATCTTCAATTTCAAAATTTTATATTTCATATCAACTAAAAGAATCAAGTTTTGACTCACAAAAATTCATTGAATTACAACTCAAAATATGATACATTTGCTTCTCAATCACTTTTGATTAATTCTAATATTGTTATTAATATAAAGACAAATAAAATCTACAACTCTTACAAAATTTTAATAGTTAAAGCTTTAGACCATAAAGATATAAAGTAATATTATGTATATTATACACCTGAAAGATGGCTAAGAATAATAAGTGAATAAAAAATTTTGAATACCAAGTCATTACATTTCATGACTACAGAATATAGTCTTCATAGGCATTATATTTTTAAGTACTTTTGAATACTATTCTTGCAATTAGTTTAGTTGAAACGAAGTGAGTCTCTAATGATTGTATATTCATTATATAAAATAGTTCTCCATCTTAATGATCAAAACATGACCCATATTTTATATATCAATTAAACAAAATACGAGTCATTTTTACAATGAAAACTTTAACAAATAAAATGTATTTTTTCCTTTATTTGGATAAGTTTATTGAGTTTTTCAATATATTATTCACAAATTTTCTCAATTCAAAAATGAAGGTTCAAAATATTAGATTACTATTAATGCGTAAGAAACCCAGACATCAGGAGAGAAAAGTACGAAAAATGTACGAAAAGTTGAGTACAATAACATACTTGATAAGTAACTGTCTGTAATTACTGTATAAGAATAATAGCTCGGGTTCTGTTATGAATGGGCTTCGCTTCAGATTACTGAATAGCAGAGGAAGAAATAGAGACAAGATTGAGAATGAATGGCAAAAAATGGATGAACTAAAAAAGTAAATACCTGTGGCAAACATTTCATGCTTAGGTAATACTCGCTTAGAGTATGGTTTTTGGGGGACATTTGTATTGTGTTTTTTCTCTTGTTTTCTTTGAAGCTTAGATTCGCTGTTTTGATACTCGAGAATGTGATATTGACTACATTTTAGTAGAATCAGAGAGAAAAATATTTACTTATAAAATAGTATCCCATAAAATATCACTATTATTACTACTATTATCATTATTATTAAGTATAACAAATAGAGCAAAATTGACTATCAGATAGAGTGGAGATCAGAATGTTTTTATAGTCTAGTTATGGCTTTCATGTTAGAGTGTATTATATTTATTAATATAAGTTACAAAAATAGTATATAGAATATTCTTAGTTTAAGGCATTTTTCATAATAAACATATAACGTGTATTACCAATAAATAAATGTTATTAAAACTTATGACTTGGATTCAAGTTTCAGTATTAATGGTTTACAACAGTAAAAGTTCGCTATATTTTGAACCAGAATTTTCTTATTAATAATGAATATTCGCATTTTATGAGAGTGAACATCAAATTATTTATTAATTAATTCAATGCTTTACTGAATAAGGGTTTGTTTAACATTAACACAAATATATTATCATTACATTTAATTTATCAAAATTTATCTCACATTAGATCTGAGAAAGCGTTACTTTTAGATAATTTGATGCACTTTTTAATGTCTACAATAGATTAAAATTATTTAGAATAGAATCCAATAAATTCTGAATTTTTACAGAAATAAGCTATTTATCAGCTTTTGAAATGACGAAAAGATAATAAATTTTTGTTTTAAATTAATTGCAATTTCAAAATCACTAATCAATTGAAATGTACCTCAAATTAATATTGAGCCTTCACTATTAGTTTTTCAAATAGAAAAAATCAATCAAATAACTTAAATCAACTTAAACTCAAATAAATTTTAGTTTTACAAATTTTTCTCATTTTAAAAAATAAATCACATTTTTTCTTTTGAAATAAGAAATATAATCACATTTAAGAAATCACATCAACTATAAATTGATAAAAATTTATGATTATTGCTTTTTTCACATTTATTTTATTATCTTTGAATCATTTTTTTCTGATAATATATCGATCAGTAATTTTTTAATGATTTTTATACTGTTTTGATATAAAATTGAAAAATTGATTACTTTAAACATATGGTCACTTGAGAGCTGTGTGGTTCTAAATGCAATATTTTGACAAATTGAGTTATGAGCGGATTCATAAGCTTAATATTGCCATTAATTCAAATCTGTCAATTTATCCCTAGTTAGATTGCAATTGCCGAATCAATAGACAACAACTTTCTCAGGCTAATAAGTTCGAGAAAATAAATCCAACAAAAATTACGATAAATGGTGAAATTTCGTATAAAAAATCCATTAATTTAATTTGGTCAGGTCTATATCGGTAATTCCGATTTTTAAAAAATAAATCGTTAATACTCTCATTAATTATCGAAAATCAATTTTGTCCAGATTTCAAACAATTTCTTGATAAAATATCAGAGAATTTGCGACATAAATAGAATTAAGTTGAATTTCGACTTAGAAGAATTTTTGATCGAATTATGTCGAAGTGTTCTAGAAATGTTTAAAATTTATTCTCTCATTTCTATTTGCCAATTTTTCTCGAAAAAATCTATTTTTATTCGGTTATTCATCGATTTTTGACTATTTAGACTTTATAGCACTCAATTTTAGATTTAATTTGAGTGCAATAGAGTTCTAACTGTAAAAATCAGATGCCAGTAATCCGTGATAGAAGCAGAGGAGGACCTGATTTAACTATGGAATATGAGCCCTCACATACATTAATAAGTAACATATTTGTGAGAAATAATCTTCATCTGTTTCTTGATGTATGACAACATCAAACTTTAAAAGCGATTTTCTCGTAACATACTTTTGCATTTAGAACCATATAGTTCTCAAGTGACGATATATAAAATTTTGGAATTGGGTTTTCTTTATAGTTAAGATATTTTATACTTTTCAGTGATATAAGCATTACAAGAATGACTCGTTTTGTTAAATATACGGTTATCACACTTTATGCGGCACTTCAATCATTTCGTTTATTTTTGGACACTTAATCCTCACAATTGACACATACTCTACTTCTTTGCTCTGAGTTTTTCTCCTTTTATTTTGTTGAGAATATATACTCGTCTAAAAGAAACGAAATAAAGAACTTGGAATCGAGAAATACTATTGAGATATTTCCACTTCAGTTATTGCTCGAGAAAATAATGAATTCTATTGAAACAAAGTTGGGATCAAATACCCGCATCACCATTTGAATCAATGGCATAAACACTTTTATTTATTTTATTCAACTTATCTATAGCTGTAATTTTTATACTAGTATTGCTTTATATTCATTGAAATGATTTGATATATTCAAAGAAAATTTAGCACATCATCAATAGAAAATCTTCGAGTGTATTGAAAATCATATCAAATAAGAATATTATTTTACTTAATAAACTTCCATTTCTTTTCAATTTTTTTCTCCAAAATTAAATCCAAGAATAAGTAAATAAATAGGAGTTTTCCTTAACGAATTGTCTATTAAAAAACTAACTGAACCACAAGTATTTTAGATGTATGGTTACGTTTTCTATTTGAGGACATCCTTATCATAATATAAATAATTTGCAATTAATTTTTAATGGAAGGAAATCATATTCAATTTTAGACTTGAGCTAAAATAATTTGCTTTCAAATTAAAAATGCATTTTAAAACAAATTTTGAAAGATTTGTTTTGAAGTTGTCTGAGCTTATTATTAAGACTGACGCGCAGTTTATGCTAGAAATTCACTAAAGTTTGACTTTTGATCTACTAATGCATGCAAAAATACTAATGTATGACTAAAACTTGAGTACAAATATCAGATATGGTATTAGAATGTCTATTTAAATATGGAATTATTTTCAGAACGCTTAATAAATTCAATATTAAAGTATTAGAAGAAAAGTCAGTTTCTTGACTGTTATCATAATATACTATTAAATAAAATACTGTAAAACATTAGATTCTGATAAGAGACTTAAAACAAGAAAAAGAAAAATCTATTAAATAGGTTTTATTTTTCTTTTACTTTAAGCTACTTAACGAAAATATTCCATCAGAAGAATGCAAAGCAGATTATTAATATTGAAAATTTGACTATTTTTAAGACATTTTTGTCTATATTAATGATTTGGAAAAGTTTCTTAAATCATAACCACTGATATAATGCTAGTATTTGTAGCATATAATGTAATATTTTCGATATGAGATTTTTCAATAGAAATCCATAACTGTTTTATAAAATCTATTTGAATAGAATTCTTTCAAGTGAATTATAAACTTTGATTCCCTAAACAGCTATCTATCAGGACATTGTGTTCATTCACTTCCATCACTCTATGAGCTGACACTTCACAACAACCCATGGAATTGTGACTGTAAACTACGCGATTTGCGCGATTGGATGCTTCAGCACAATATACCATTAAGTTATTCACCAAATTGCTCGACACCGGCCAGACTGTCGGGCCATCACTGGAATTCATTACAGTTGGATGAGTTTGCGTGTACGCCCACTATTGTCTCTATCGAGAAACATATTGTTGTATATGAGGGTAAGTGTGCTCTTTAACGGAAACTGTGTTATGTTGTCAAAAACAAGTTATAAAACAAGAATCATAAATGAACAATAGATATAGTGTTGGCATTCACACAGAATCATCAGTAGTGTTTTGCCCCAAATCATGCACCAAAATAAAACAATTCAATTAATTAATATCTATTTATTCCATCAAAATTCAATTTTTATGTTTGATTTTCAGTTAATTTTTTCTTTTCTTATAATATTTAGAAAATAAGAGAGTTGTGATTAAATGAGTTATACTTATACTATAATTATCTCCAGTTCTATGAAGCATTTTATATCAATAAGTTATTTCATAATACTTTTATTGAGTTTCTAATTAATTCAGACCTCATTCTGTATAATTTCAGTATATTTAAGAATAAGATATAATTCAATTGAAATAAGCATAAAATCCTAATAAAAGTTAATGATTGACATCAAATGCAATAAACTATTTCTTATTATATTTTGAAAAAATAGCTTCAATTCAATATGATCTGAATCCTTGAGTTGACCTAAATTTTATTGAAGTCAATAATAATTCTTTAATGAAAAAAGTTCTTCGCAGTACAAAACCAAACATGACTATAAGCACCACTCAATAGGCCTCGAATATATTCTTCTCTCTTTTCACAGATATATATTTTTTTGTACCAAATATTCCATATCTCTAAAGCGTCACTGAAAAGAGAGTTTTCTATGTCTGAAGTGTTTTCTTTTTTCTCTTATATACGTAGCGATTAATGCATTTGAGTCCTTATTCGCATGGCTTAACAGTGATGTGAAAATTTATCATGAGTAAAAAAAGTGATGAAAAATTAACAGCAATTCATCATTTGCATCAAAATTATTAGAAAAAATACTTTCTGACGCTGAGACACACACTTTTGAGTCTCTCCCTCTTTCACAGACTCTTACTCTCTTCATATACTGAATATATCAGATTTTATTACTTTTTTTTGGTATATTAACAAAATTTATAGACATGAGACAGAAAGTGTCAGTTCTGGTAATTTATTATAAAAGCGATGAGAAAAATAAAAATGATGTTATGATGTTATGGAGTTTAGAGATAAAAATCAGAACATTTTTGAAAGGCCTGTCATATAAATAATCTATTTTAATTGCATTAATGGTGTGAAAGGGAAAAGAAATGGTCCAATTCTTATAGTTAATATCAATTTAAAATATACTGCGTTAACAAGTTTTAGTCAAAATTCTTGAAAGATATTTCAATTATATTAATTAGACAAAAGCTGGACAATAGATTCTCAAAAATTTGGGTATGCAATCAATTTGACAAGAACATTTTTCCGACATTTTGTTGTAGTTTGAGTGTCATTCTCATTATACATCGAACTTTATTAGCTAAAAATGGCAAACAAGTCAATTGAAGGCAGAAAAGTTATAATGAGTTATATATAGTAATAACTTGTTATTAGTAATGATCTCTACGTTGAGAGAGAAAGAAAGGGAAGTGAGAGTGTGTGAGAGATAGTATTCATTAATTTTTATGGAGAAGAATCTAATATTGAGTTAATTTTCGAGTGCACATTAGCGGCAAAGTTTCTTAATATATATTTTAATATATATATAAGAAAAGAAAATTATTCTCAATGATAAGCCAATCGATGAAACTCACGCTCTCTCTCTCTCTCTCTCTCTCTCTCTCTCTCTCTCTCTCTCTCTCTCTCTCTCTCTATGAAGAAAACATTAGAATTAATATAAAAGTTATAGCAATAGTTTCCCAAAGAAAGAAATAGATGTCAAATAAAATAAAAATGTAATGCAAATTGAATTACTGAATATGAGAATTTAATTTGAAGTGAAGAAAATGAAAAATGATCAAAAAGAAAAGTTTTTGTATGTTTTATACATTCCATTTTTCATGCATTTGACATGTCATTAACATTGAGAGTAGTGTTGCCAGATCTCATTCCACTGATTGAGGTTTAAAATCAAAGGGACCAAACATTTTTTCATAGGTTAGAATTTTAAATATATACAGGTTGCAGCTTTTAGACATTTAATGTAGATCAGGACTATATACTGTTTCATTATTTTACAGTTCTATTCAATTCTAGAATAATTTAATGATAAATTGAATATTGCAAAAAAACCTAAAGTCTGAAACAAAATTTTGCAAAAATCATAAAAAAAATATTTTTGATTAATTTTTAGAAAATTTTATTTTAAAAATAGAGTATAACTTTGAAAAATTCCTAGAATTAACCACTTAAGTTGACATTTAAGGTTTGACTTGTAGAAATATGGTCCAGATTTACTACCGCCCTGGAGACTCCAGACCTAACTTGGAGATCTGGCAACACTAATTGAAAGTTATAAATTTAGAAAACGTTTTCTCTCTATTCTCATGTTTCTTTATTATCTAAAATTGAAATGAACTTTGAATATTGAATATTATACAGAATATAGTTTGAACAGAATTATAGCAGTTTATCGAAGTTTCAAAAATAAAAGATATACAGTATTTGATATAGTAATAAATATTTGACGCAAAAAAGTTGAGTTGAGATAATTAAATGATTATTAGTAAATCTTCCATTAAAAACTCATTTTATGGAACATTCAATTATTAATGGTGCGAAACTCGCCATAATATATATTATGATATATTTTTTGCTGAATTAATCAACAATTTCTAAGTCGTAAAAAACAAAACTGTCAAAAGAAACTGATCGATGAGCCAAATAAGGATTTTTAGGAAATTTCAACAGTTCCATTCATTAATAACTTTTAATTGTGAATTTTATTGAAAACAGTTAATTGAATGGAAGTTCATATGCAATAATAAGAGTTTTATGAAAAGCTTATTGAAATGTTGACATCAGATAAAAAGTTGAACATTCATTCACTCTCAATGAATGGCATTTAATTTGTTTTCGACTGTGTGTATAAATATTAATAGAAAAATAGTGAATTGATTCGCAACATAACTAATTTGCAGCTTTACCTTCAATTTATCACTGGACAAAAAGAGATATGTTATATCTTTTCCTCAATGATTGTTCTCTTCTCTATGAAAACTCAAGCTTTACACTAATGATGCGGAAATAAATTGCAAGTAGTTTTTGTTACCATAATAGGTGGAGAGGGGTATAACAGGCTTCAACACTTTAGTCGCCTAACATTCGCTCACTTGAGTTTGTGTTATTCAGTAATTATTATTATTATTATCCTATTGTCATTTTTCTCGCTATATCTATTGTTGTGGTTTTTCATTATTTTCAATTCTAGTCACTCATAAGCACGTGTTGTTTACGTAGAAAATAAAAGGAAGACTTCGGGCTCAATTCTCGGACTGGTCCTCATATTTTCTATTTCTTAAAAATCATTTAACATCTATTTTCTATGTACCCAAAGAGTGAAATTCAATCCCATTTAAATAAAATAGCTTTCAATAAAATGATTAGTTTAAACAGAGATTAACTTTAAAAGAATATCATTCTTGAGAAAAACTCTATAATTATTCATTTATTCAGTAAACAAACTTCAAACTTATTTTGGAAATTCGAATCCGATATGATTTTTAATAGATAGCTAACAACTAATCTGTTCCCTCATCTCCAAAATTAAATGTTATTATCCACTCATGAATATTGAAACATTTAATGCAAATTGATATTTGATGGGTCATCATCTCATAGAATAAAACTAGAATAAGATTGAAAATTAGAAATTTAATTTAAATAAGTTATGTTTAATTTATCTCAAATTTAAATAAAAACTCTTATTTTTGGAAAGTTTTTAATGAATAAATTGATTGAAAAAAGTGCCTCATTTATAATTGAAATAAATTGACATTAATAAAGTGCACTCGAATTTTTTCATTTTTATAGGCCTAATCACAGCTCTATATTGTAATTAATATCCTTTCGCTTAACAGAAGCTTTAGTTTTTTCATTTGAGCTGACAAAACAAATCATTCTCCTTAAAGCATACTTTCTTACACGTTATTTTCTGAACAGTGCAGGCAATTCTCCGTGTTTTCTTAACCTCAACGATTCTTGTCAAACCACACATAAGTTTGAAATATTTAACTTATTGAGTTCGAGTTTTGATTTTTGGAGAGAAAAATTGTTGGTTTAAATTCTTGTAAACATATAATTATTTTTGTTTCTAATGGAAATATAATTTGTGGTGAATTGGCTTATTAAAAAAAATATTGTAATTTAGGAGAAAACGCGTCAATTGGTTGTGTGATAGATTCAATTCCTGCGGTGAGAGTGGAATGGGAAGTGAGGGGAAGAGCAATCAAGAACATGTCGCTAATGACGTTCGGTCGACAGATGTATCTCATTAAAGAAGGATCTACTGGTCCCTATCAAAGAAGTAGTACTCTATATATAATGAATGCCCTCGAGAAAGATGCCGGAAGGTATTGGTCTCTATTGTTTGCTATTATTTAATCATCTTATCAAACTTATTAAGAAATTATTTCAATTTTTTCCTATCATATTATTTATAATATATATTATTCAAAAATTAGTTAAAAATTTTTCAAAGTTTTTGAATATCACAATCATGATACTTGACAATAAGAATGAATTCCTTATTTTTCATTTCTATTTCTAAACATTTTTTCATTGAAAATATTATAATAAGTATAATATAAAAAAGTTGCTTTCAAATAAAAGTCAAGTACAGATGTGAATATTTGCATATGAAGAAAAAGAAAAGCTGATAACAAAGTGATTGCGAGAAACATACAGTAATGCCTAGAAATAAATACCTATAGAACAAATACAGTTTAAACCTTTCAAATAATAAATGTAGTTTAAAAATATTAAAGTGAAAAAACTAATACAAATATACAACAGATTATAAACTATTTAATAAAAAATTTGAACTTCACATTTGAAAATCAGACTTTCAAAACTAATTGGATGATTAATTTAATCATAAAATCATGAAATTTTTGTGATTTCAATCTGTTTTTTATATTAGTATTTAAATGGACTTAAATAAAAAGGGGTCTGTTTTTGAAATTGTTTTTTTGAAATTTTTATAAATAATAGGAGTTTGAACTTATATTTATGTATGGTTTGAGTTTGAAGATATGCTTCAATGGAGAAAATATGTTTAATTTAGTTTAGAAATGAACGCGAAACGCGATACCAATAAAAAATGTTTCACAACTTTAAAGCAGTTTTCCTCTATATAGCGTAGCAGTGCTTTACCCCCTTTTTCTTTAAGCCCATTTAATTGTTCTTGACTTGAATAAATTAAAAAAAATTGATTTAGTTTTAAAAATTTTAGTGATTTTTGTTGATTCAGCTTTTCGTCGAATTGGTTTTCGGCGAATCGGAATATACCGATTTGTCCTCAGATTGATTAAAGCGAATTTTAATCACGAATAAAGAAAATTTTGAGTTTTTAAAATTATTATTCAATATAAAAACTTGAAAATAATAGTTATATTGAAAATAGTTTGTTAGTAATTATCTTGAAAATGGTGGAAACCATAAGACAAATTACAACACAATGCATTCATTAAAGAAAAAGTTTTTCAAATTATTTGAAGTTTCTTATACTCGTGTCAGAGATTAAGATGAATAGTTTTAAAATTTGATTGTTCTTATGGCTTATTCATATAATGAAGTTTTTATGCCAAATAAAGAAGATAAATTCAATTTAGAATTAAACGATGTTTTAAAATCACTTACTTTTGAGATAATAAATTATTGTGGAGAGAAAGAAAATATACATTTAGAACAAAAAAAAGACGGAAAGTGAAAGTTTTATCTTTACTTTTTTGATTTATGGTTAAAGTACATGTAATAGACTTTAAATAGAAATGAAAATATAATTCATATAAAAGAAGGCATCAATTATTTATTTATAAGAAGGCATTAAAAAGATATAAAATGTTTATTAATAACTCGTTCTCTAAGGTTGAAAGCGATTCCGCTATAAATAAATAAGAAATACTTGAATTGAAAAAAGAGTAATTTGTTCTGCTATTAAGGAATATGATGTGCAATACCTGAAGAAATATGATTTTGATTATATTTATTTTATTTATCTTAGCTATACGTGTGTTGGCGGTAATAAAGCGGGCAGTATATCATCAAATTTAACGTTAACTGTCATAAAACGTCAAATTGGTATAAATAGTTATACCGGCGAAGAAGTTGCCGGAATGGTTTTGGGCACTATGTTTATATTCTTACTTGTATTTATTGGCATTTGTGTTGTTGTTTTGCGTTCAAAAACACATTTCGAAGATATCAATTCTGCGAATCGCGTCAATCAAAATAGTGATTCAAATAGAAATATAGATGAACGCAAATTACTATCAGTCAGTATGAATCATAATAGCTATTTGACATCAGTTACTAGTAATCACCTCGAGATGAAAACAATCGGTGATAACAATCAAAATAATGACAGAACAAATACTGGCGATGATGACAGCAGTATAAATGACAATCATTTAAAGTGCTTCAATAGTGATATTATAAGTGATAATAATCGTCAATTGATGATCGATGTGATAAACCATCGGGAAGTGATCAGTAATGGTAGTGGTGATCATCAACAGTTAGAACAGCAAACGTTACAGAGACTTGACTCAAATATCACACAATCTAATAGTGATAACAATAATAAAAGTTTAATCCATTTTAGTGAAGATGATAATCATAAAGTAATTAATAATGATTATAATACTAGTAATATTGTTAATTCAGTGCCAACTTCTTCCAAATTCATTCAGCAAAATCATGAAGACTTGTTAAGACGAAGAGCTTCTGATATAACTGAGGAATTGAATCAACGATTCAATCAGCAAAAGGTGTCACAACAAAGCCCTAAAGATCATCATTCAGTTAGATTTTCAAATAATGCCACGATTTATAACTATCAGTCAAAATTTGGTCATTCAATGGAATCATTAGATAATGACCAAAACAATCATAATAGCAATCAATTAAATCGAAATCAAGGATTTGTTAATCATAATAACTATAATTATCCAAACGGACAGCTCACCAATAGATCACACGCAGGATTCTCTTACACTTTAAGACCTGCCAGACTTTCGGCTAAACAGTGTCGTAGAAGTGGAGGATCTCTCGCAGCTCTACTTGCTATCGATGCACGGGATTCACCTGACGAAGGACTGGGAGATGAAAGAGAATATGAAACTGATATTCTTGAGTGAATTTAAATTTTAAACAAAAAATAGTAAGAAATTATTACTTTTAAAATAAGTTCTTTCAAATTCAAGTTTCAAGTTATAGTTCTTTTTATAAAATTTTCATCTTTCAAAACAATGTATTAGTATAAGTGTTATTTTATAACTTGATATACAAGTCGATCAATTAAGAGTCTGTGTTTTCAATAATAAAATTATCTCTTTGAATATACGTAAACAAGATTTATTGAACAATTTTTCGAAAAAATACATTGCATACGAAAAATTTTTCTCAAATAATTTGGTACTAATAGAAATTTCTAGAATTTTTTATCCTATTTAATGGTGAAGATTTCCAAAATTCAAGGCATTGTTGTGACAGGTAAATGAAAATAAAGGAATTCTTGATAGGTCTGAACATCAGACTATAATAAGATAATAGAACTCAATGAGAGGTTACACAAGGATGTCGTTTATGTATTACCTCTCACACTGATAATGGGATCGCAAGCTTTTCGCAAAGTATTGTTCATGCATTTAATAGTTATTGATTCTCATGAACAGCAATTAAATTACATTTACGTAAACAAAACATGGATGACTCAGCAGTTGGTAACTCATATTGTGTCTAAGAATAATGTAACTAAGCTTCAAATAGTTTCAAATAGTTTTTTTGTTGATATTGTCAACAATTATGGGTAGAGACAGAAAGTCAGAATACTTACGGACAGGAACATTATTCAAAAACTTTTCTAAAGTACAATTCAATAAATATTGATTCAAATGCAAATAATTGCATTGATGAGTTGCAAAATCATTGGATTTAATGCTATTCATGAATTTACTAATCGATTATCAATACTGAGAGCTATAATTTATTATTTGGACGATTTTGACTTAAAATAACGAAATAAAGCGTGCGCTGGAGTGCTATTTCATGATACTCTTAGTAAAGCATGCGATCTAGTATGCAATCATTTATTCATAACTTCAATGAAAATATTATAAAAAATAAGTAATTCAAGTTGAAAATCAAATTAATTTTCAACTGATAGGACCCTTTCGCATACTTTAGTCTTTACTCTTCTCATTAAGCTCTGACAGGTTTTTCATCAAATTTTTCTTACACAGAAAAATATTTTCATGACTGGAAATTAAAATAACAATAACATGTAATTGATTTTGACATTTGTTTACACAAAAATACCTAAACGTTTGTAATTTTGAGAGAATCCTATAGATTTAGAACTTTAATAAAAATGAAAATTTGCCACTATTAGTCTCATAGAGTTTTAATAATATTATGATCTGCCAAAGTATTTCTGAAGAGATACTTGTTTAAATGCATGTGGTTTTTATTGATAGGGTAGATGTACAGGTGGGCACTTTAAATGACATGTTTTTTAATCGAAGCATTGATTCTTTGATTTTTATAGCTTTTTTAATACGGGCCGGAGTTTTGATCGGAGTTTTAATGATCAAAACGTAAGATTGAACTTAAGCTCTAATAAGGTAAAGAAATATGAATTGAAGCATGAAATTAATCCTCACCTAAAGTAATTCGCTTTGATTTTCTGTCTACTGTGATTATGCATTTATATACAGCTTTGCTGACTCGAAGGTATTAAAGGTATTGTCTGTCAACTAAAAGAACTAAAGATAAAAGAACATATCTCACTCTACACCAAGATTGCTACAAGGGAGTGTGCCTAGGGTGTCAGAAAGTCGGAAACTAACAAAGCACCTTTGTCTCCCTTTGATTTTTTTTCAAGTTTACTGAAAAACTATATTTTGGTCACAATTTTGCTTTTTCTAGTTTGTTGAAGAAATATACTTTGATTCTTCTTATGCTATTTCTCTATAAAAGATTTAAAAAAAGATATTTTTGAGTGAAGCAAATTTTTTTCAAAAAAATTTGGCGGGAAACTTTTTTGGTGAAAAAATTGTCATTAAAAGCCGAAGAGTTTTTTACCCCTGACCCCTCCTCGAAATTCCTGAAATGGCACCCCCACCCAAAGCTGTAGATTTCCTGCAGTCTGCTCTACACACACCAACGGTTCCTTAACTTATCCCTGAATAAACCTTTGAGATTAAGTTAGGTGAAAATTTTTGCGTATTGTTTTATATTTTCTTAAACTGTATATTTTCTACTATTTCTTTTATTTTTAACACTTCATTAACTTTTGCCTTAATCTGAAAAGCTTAAGAGTACCACTTGCTGATACGCGTACCACCGATTGGGAATGGAATTGGGAATGATAAACATTAAAAACTGTTAATGTTTTTGTTACAATCGCATTCTTTCTCCTCCGCTCATCTCATAACCTAATCTCGACTTTTCGCTTAAATAAAAATTTTCGCGATCAGTATTTAACGTTTAGTTTATACGAGCATATCGTACATTAGATGTTTAGTGAGGCAACAAATTTATATCTCAAAAATCCATCACTAGTGAAACAAGAGGAGCAAAAAATACAGTCACTATAACACTAAAAATGTGGAACTCATATAAGGCAAAACTATTTTTGTTGTTAAGCCATGCGAATAGATTAAAATTTTTGCAACTAAAATAAGCTAAAGTGTTTGTTCAGTCTATTATAAGACTGTATAAATGAAGTATATTATTCTTCTTCTCCTGCATCCGAAGTTTTTCCTAAAATAATAAAATTGAGCTAATATTATGTTAATGTGACACTAAGAATGAATTCTGAAAACATTTCTCTTCAAAAGAATCATTCTCAAAATGATCACATTCTCGATAGAATGATGACATTTTTTGAATAAAAAATTAATATTTCGTATTTTTATAGCAATAATATTCATGTCGTACTAGTGAGCCTTGATTCTAATGCATGTTTCCATTATTCATATATTTTTCAAGTAACGATTTCAGATCAACAATTGAACGTAGAATAGAAAGTATGAAAACATGGTTTATAAAGATTAGAATTTTCGTTCAATCGATATATAAAATCTACAGTTCGCTTAAAAGAAAAGAATTGATAAGTTTATGCAAATTTTCTATCGAAGGAATGCGAGTCTTTTAGTTTTGCTAAAATCTAAATATTCTGAAACCAAAACCTGATTTTCAGGGTCGTTGAAGTCAAATATGCATAAATTAAGCAAAACTTCATGATAAATATTCTTTTATTCAATTATTTTTCAATAGTTAAATAAGTGAATGAGTTTTTGATTGAAGTTCATCTGAAAGTTTTACTCAATTACAACTGAATCATTGAAATTAGTATTTTTTTGATAACAACCTAATCATCAAAAGTTACAGAGAGGAATATTTTTGATAGAAGTTGTTATGCAAACGCTTCGCGAGTTTTCAGTTTAATAGCGAAATCTTTAATCTAAAGCATATTTTACAAACAAATGCATTTAAAACATCGGTTACATTTTTGTCGATTAAACAAAAAAGGCTTATTTGATATTCAATTCACGAAATAAAACTATACTTTTCATAGCCCTCAAGCAATTTAAAAACTATTGTAATTTACATATTGTTGTTATGCAAAACTTATTCCCATTTTCTTTTAACAAATTGTGCATTTTATTGCATGAAAAATGAAATAAAATTATATATTAAACATTCTCTTTCAGTTGATTCATATTTTTGTTGAAATTTTCTTAAGAAATCTTCTAATTTGATACTTTTTTTGAAATTGAAAATTTTATTTCGAAATAACATTTGAATTGATCTTTTATTACTTTGATTCTGAATATTACGAATATATTTTATAGCTGAAAAATAATATATTAGTATTGAATGTTTAATCATGCGGAGGCGCGTGAGCATCATATCTAATACATTATTGAATTGACATTGAACCACGGAAAGGGTAGGTTAGCTATAGAACTGATTCCCCCAGAACTTAAAAACAATATATTCCACTAAATATTTCACAATATATTCCAACAAAGCCTGCAGCCAATAAAGCGAAATGAGTTTTTATTTGAGAAATCGCATTGTGTTTTTAGTTTAGATTAAAAAATGCATTATACATTCAATTTTAATATAACTCAATAATTTCTAATATTTATTTTAAAAGATAATTCACGAAAAATGCCATTTATGAGAGATTCAGTACAATTAAATTCATACAAAATTGGTAACAAGTCTATGATAATTAATTAACTAATTGTTAAAGTTTTAAAATTTTTTCCAAATTAAAGCAATTGTGCGCTTCATTCATAACAATCATAATTAACTTGCAAAATAAATACTTAAATTTTTGATTATGTCTATGGTTTTAATATCTTAAAGAATACTTTTTCATGAAGCAAACAATTCTTTTGGTGACAAAATTAGTGCAAACGGTTACGCTTCAGCTCTTAAATCCTTTATTTTAGTCTCAAAACTCTTATTTAAGTCTTTCAGCTTCTTTTCTTTGTGCACATTCTCTTCCGCACAAAATCCTATTGATCAGTTTGCAGACCATTTTCCCCTTATTCTACTTCCTTTTCGCTTGTCTTCACTCACTTATAATTCATTGTATTAGAAGATTAGCTAATAATTTATTAATAAAATGAGGCACAAATAAAATATTCTTCAAACATGATTTTTTTGCTAAAAATACATTTAAATTATTCATCATATATGATAAGACATTCAAAACACAGTTTATAATTTAAGGTTCAATATAAGTAACTAATAATTTAAGGAAATAAATTAAATTTGCATTATTTGCAAGTTATTTGAAGAAAAGAAAAAAAATATAAATTTTTACTTTTTTTTTCAATGAATCATATTTGAGTAGTTTAGAAAATATAGTTCTATCAGTAACTGATATATAGTTGAGGTTTTACTGCGATTGAGCTAAGTATAAATGCGTTGCATATGCCTATAGGTATGATAGTGTAAGTATTACTACTTCGCAGCTTATATTAGAGATTATTAGAAGACTTTCATTCTATTGAACTCTCCTCTGTCTCTTTCGCTCCCTTTCCTCATCTCTCCTCTGCTTTTCCTATTTTTTGCCTCCGATACGAATGAAGATCAAGTGATGCGTAGATGTGGGATGAGATGCGGACTCCCAGACATAAAATGGGAGTGTTTGTTATGTAAAATATACATAAGGAATATTGTAAATATCAAGTGTTTAAGCATTAAATCATTTATTATGAAAAATATACGCATTTCATCCAATTTTTTCAACCAAAAAACAACAATAATAATGATGATAAAAATATATTCAATGCTCAGATATTCAGAACATGACATCTTAAATTGAATTTTGTGTGAAAAACAAGAAATTTATTTTTAAACCAAATCCTTATATGAATTACAATTAAGTTATGAGAAAATCTATACATTTTCTGCGATTTTCTTTATTTTTAGAAAACTAAGCCATAAATTGAATTTTCGTTTCAGGATAAAAAAATTCGGTAAATAAATTCAGTTAATAAATTGTTTGTGCCAACGATTAAAAGTTAGTGTAAAGAGGTTTACACAAAGAATACTAATGAAGAAAACAATAATTCAATGATCAATAAAAGCATTGAAAGTCTAGTACTAAAAGTCATCTCTTATTCTAAGAGATATAAAAGTGATTTATCATAAAAGAGGTTCATGTTTAGAGAAATTCGACGATTTGAAGTGATCGATACACTAAATAATGTGACTGATTCAGTAAAACTTAATGTTTGCTTTAGTTACATAACAGAAATCTCTTTTATGATGAGTGAATGACCTGACAGTATTGGCCATTCCATTGAATTACACATTATTTATGAAACACATTTTTTCTGAAAAAATGCTTTTTCTCCACTATTTGTATGCATTTATTCTATGTTTTGATATTTGCAGTTATTTCATATTCTGAATACTAATAACAAACGGAAAATAAAAATAATATGATGTAAAGTGACTTACTCTATGGTTAAAATATAATTAGAATCACAATCAATTTGAAGTGACGAAAAATCAAAATTAGCAAAATTTCAGAACATTTTCTTTTCAAACAGTGGGTAATTTATTTGAATGACTGTATATTTTAAATTGTTAAACTTTAAAATACTTTGAATTGAAAGTGTTTTTACAACTTTTAAACGAAAGACCCCTAAAATTTAAAAAATACATTCCATATAAGATTTAAATTTAACATGTTTTGATGGATTTTTAGCTTTTGAGTTGAGTTGAGTGATTTCTTATGATATAATGCTTTAACTTTAATAAAAATAAAAGTTTTGTTTTAACCACATTTATTGGGCATTAACTTAAAGTATCGTAATTTAAGACTAAACAACAAAAATGTGTATACAAACAAATGGCACACAGTTTTGCTCTCAGTAATGCCTATAACAAAATTACGTAAATAGTGATTTAAGAAGAAATTTGTGCTCTCAAGGAATAGGAGAGAGAAAGAGAGAGAAAGGCAGCAAAAAGAGGTGTTAACATTGAGTAAACGTGAGATTCCTAAATGCCGAAAACAACGTGAAAGGTTTACTGCACTCTAACAGATAATATTGATCGCGATCGCAATGCTAAACACTATTGAAAAGTTTTGCACTCTTGCTATACAAGTGTGCAGTGCAGTGAAGCTCACAATATATTCGTATGAGTTTAGGTGTATTCCATTAATTCATAAATTAACCATTGAATACACTGTTAAGTATTTATTTTGAAAAATAGTTTGAATAGAGAGAGTGTAACTTAAGAGAATTTTAGAAATTAATATTACATAACTTGCATAATATTGAATAATATATTGTTGAAAAGCGTAACTCTATTACTATTAAAGTGATCAATTTGTTGTACTGCTTAGTCTTGTGTTGTTAACAGATGTGAAATATGAATATAAGAATAGAATCGATCGAATATCTAAAGAATTGTTCCCATATTGTTCAGATCCATTTCCGAGTTGGTATCCGTGCATTGGCTATGCATTCTGTATACACAAACATATATAATCTTCTATATATCCCAATATTTTCATTTGTAAGATATAGATATACGTGGAGTGCCATTAATTTTAGTGGTGCAGAACATACTAGTGCTAATGCTTGTATGTCTGAAAAGAGGAGCATAGTTTAGATTTCTTTCCCTCTAGTATTTTAGAACTCAGATGTGATCCGAATTTTGAAATTTTAATGTGAATTTATGAGTAGGTCTACGTTATGTTGACCTTTCAGTTTGCAAACAGTTTGCACAAGACTAAAGTTTGAATAAAAACTTAATCGAAACTGTGATTCGAATAATTAATTAATCATTTCAAGATATCCTTATCTCTAATCTGTTATCAAACTTCATATGACCAGAATTCAAATTTAACTCAAACACCGTAATTATAACATGCATTCGTACTGTCATAATAAATAAATATAAGTGAAAAAGAGCGTGAGTCAGGCATTCAGCTCGCAATAAATAAAATTTCAATTCTTTTCATACTTCCGGTTTTCATTTATTTTCATTTGAGTCCACAAAATTTGTAGCAAAACTTTATATTTATTATAAAAGTGCAGTATTTGCTGTATGTTTTTCTTTCATAAAATGTCAAATTTATCGAAATATTTAGTATTTGAGTTTGAAATGCGACAATTGTCTCGAATGCATTGTTTCCACAGAACTTATTCTTATAAAATAATATCTAAACAAATGAATTAATTATTCTGTGAGAAGCCATGATTCCATCAAAATCTTCACAATTCATAGAAGAAATAATTTATTTCGTACTATTTTTCTGACAGAATTACAGATTATTCAACCGAAAGTATCTTGTAATTAATGATATATTAAGGTATAGAAAATGAATCATCAAAAAGTAAGTTTAATTTGGCAGCACTGAGTTTCTTGATTTTCCAATACTGAAAAAGTCGAGAAAGAGTACATAAATATTGAGTAAAATAGTTGTATTTTTTGATGAAAATAGAAATAGCAGTGCAACAGCACCAGTAAAGAGAGTATGAAAGAGAGAACAGAAGAGAGAGAAAGAGAGTTCAGTTAAGTAATGGCATAAGTGAATGAGAGGAATGTAGCGTTGATTCACATCCGACACGCATAATAGCGTGATTGCACTGCATAGTATGCGACATAACCCGCTTATAGCGAACAATGAATTTGTGAAACCCATGAATTTGCGAATTCTGAACCGTTATATACAATAGTGGAAAGGATCAAATAGTTCAATGCATAAGCTTTTGATTCTACTTTGATCACAGGTTTGCAGATAAAGCGATATAATGATTAACGATATACTCAATTGTACTGATAATTACTAACCAGTATTGAGATATATTCAAAAACGGCATTAAGGAATTAATAGCCTATCTTTCTATTGCAAAAGATTCTTAAATTACACACTATTCAGTTACTCAACTCAAATTTGAATATTCGATCGATATAAAAGTAATGAAAATTCAAAATTTATTATTTACTTCTAATATGAAAATATTCAATAGACATCTTGTTTCAAATAACCTGATCAAACAACTTATAATAATGTGTTATTTAGATTTTCTAATGATGGAGAGAGAGAGAGAGAGAGAGAGAGAGAGATACGAATATGTGTGTGTCTTCTTTTTCAATGTGATATAGAATCCAAAGTAAGAAAAATAAATTTATGTGCTATAGAAAACTGCATTAAAATAAATAGCACTCAAAAGAGGCATTCATATTTACGGGCAGTCCATAGAATGAGGAATAGTTGTTCAACAAAAGTAAGATAAAAAGACATATAGGATTCAAAAATAAGGTTCTCCACTAAATGAGTTAAAGCGTAGCATATGTTTTGATTAGTCCAAGGATTTGTATACTCTACATCTCTTGAAGTATAAAAGTAAATATCATACAGGAAAACCAATTTACTTTAAATAAAACCAAAAAAGAGTTAAAACAAAATTAGTACTAATTAATATTGAAATTAACTCAAGTATAAATATTGTAACAAATTTAAAACTATTTTTGAGCTAAAATATCGAAACTTTTGTTATATGATACAGCTTGAATGCCAAATACGCAAGTTCCACTAGAATGAGCTAATTCGCCAGGTTTACGCACTCAAAACTACTATTGTCCTAAAGTTATGATTTGGAAAATAAACATTATTACTTTCAATATTCTTATAAAAAATGCAAAATCAAATATAAACATTTTCAAAGCCTTAAAAACCTATTCCTGTTTATGGGATTCATCGTACAAATGAGTCTGAATCCCAATTTCTTTTTCAACACAGCATTAATATTTGATTTTCAAATATCCTTTCTTTGATTGTTTAACTCACTTTGAATCGAGTTGTTCTCGGAAAGGGCATAACAAATGGATGTCCAATCATGAAATTTTAAGTTTTATGATACACTTCAGTATCGGTTGTGTCATAACTTTCAGTATAATAATACCGGAGGGAATAAAATATCTTAGAAACTATTGCAAGTTTTCGACAAAACAATTTAATGAGATCTTTTTTGTGAAGGTTTCACTCCAAGGATCATGACTTAAATCTAATTTGGAATCGGATTTCAGACCAAGCATTGCATCTGAGCTGAGAGTGTTGAGTAGAGTTGTATCAAAATATACCAATTTTAGTGATTCCGAAAAGTTTTAGTCTTCTGAGGGAATATGCTATGAGTAAAGCTTTTTCGATGAATATAATATAAGCTGAGAGCTCATACATTTGTATATTAATCCAATTTCTAGAAGGAAAACAACTCAAACTCAGACAATGCATTGAAATGTGTAATAATTATGTGCATAAATATTTGATATACACAACAAATAAGTTAATTACTGACTCTAATGAACGATTTGTGCATTTGAGACTTTTCTACTATATATTCAAATATATTATTTATGTTTACTTTTATTATCTAATTATATAAAATGGTTATTATCTGAGATTTCATTTAATCGAATAATACTGTCATTATTATGAAACAAATTGTTTCAATTAATTTGAAAATTAAGAGCTTAAACTAATGTCTATTTGTTAGCGTTAAATTTGAAGAGAACTTTTACATTAAAAAATAACTCAATTAATTAGTTCAGAAAGACTGACATTATTGAGGAACAGACTTGAATATTTGGAAATACAAAACCTATTTTGTTCATAATTCAATAGAAAGCATTATTAGTAATGCTCCACAAAAGCACGGAAGTGTTTTACATCAGTTTTACCACCTTTTCATTCATGGCTATTGCAGAAGTTCGCGGTTAAAATTTCATTGAAAGATTCTCTGCACGTTATCACCGTTCAAGTACGTGACACGTGATAGTTGAATATACTTCAATAGTACAGACAAATTGCTCTTTTAGACCATTTTTTCATTAAATTCATCATTTAATTAATGTTTTGCTAAAACTCAATTTTAATACTTCTATTAGTTTAATATTCGATAAACTGTTTATAATTGTTAAGATACTAGTATTTTAATGTGATTAACCTTTCATTTTTCACAAATCTCTTATGTTTTGAACGTAAATTATTCAGAATTGGGCATAATTTTCAAAATATGCTGATGTTATTCAAATTTGATACCTGTTCTAAAGGTTAGAATTTTTTTGCGGTTAAATATTTTATTCGAACCTAAATCCAAACACATTTAATGCTAATTTTTACTTACGAATATTTAATTAGAAGATTAAATTCAGTGAATGAAATAGGATATTAAAGTTGAAAACATTATAGAACTATTTAATTAATTAAAGTTAATAATTAAAGCATTTGACTGTATTCATCCCATGAATGACTTGATTCAGCTATTACTGAATGTGTATTAACAAAATGAATGCATGATAAATGAATATAACCTAACTTTGCATATAAGTACTCTCTCTCTCTCTCTCTCTC